>SNQJ01S0217121.1:240-15438 GCA_010110895.2 Picea sitchensis | reverse complement strand
ATGTTATAACCATTTGTAAAACACTCTTTATGCTTGATAGTAAAGGTAATTCAAAATGTAGTTATAGCCTACAAAGAACATTATATAGTTTCTTGCAAAGCACTACAACAAATGGTAGAATGCTATATTTGTTGTGACATGAATATACTAGTTAATGAAAATGTTTTGTAGAAGCTTTAAGGTTGCTACAAAATCAAAAGAATGCACCGTGGAATTGTATACAATATTGTACAACAAATCAACATGGTTCCACTCATTTTGACATGTGACTAAGAGGTGTTAAAATGTTGTAGTGCATGGAATGTATGGAAAATATTAAAGACTACTAGATTTAACACGTAAACTAAAAAGATTTATGTAGTATTATTTTTCCCAAGGTTATTTGAGGTATGAGGATTGAAGCAAGTTGTGTCCATTGTCAATTCTTTATATTGATTTGGTTCAATACATAATCATTTAGGTAGGTTGTTAGAACTATTTCTAGATAAATGGTTATATTTTATTTCCTAAAAATCCTCATGGGAAACCCAAGGGATGTTAATTCCCTAAATTTTTAGAAATTGGAAAAGCAATAGACTTACATTGATGCTTCAAATGTGATTTATATTTGTATTTCAATATTTATATTTGAAAGTGTTTTTTTATTTGTATTTTAATATCCATGTTTGAAATTTTTTACATTGATGCTTCAAATGTGATTTATATTTGTATTTCAATATTTATATTTGAAAGTGTTTTTTTATTTGTATTTTAATATCCATGTTTGAAATTTTCTATATTGATCAAAAATATAGGTCTATTTTTTATCATTGTCATATTTTAGCTTGGTTAGAAGTTTTGTGATATCTCACAAAGCATATACAATATTTGGTGTGTTAATAAATTCATATTAAATGGCCCATTCATAACTTTAGAATTATTCATTTTTTTATTATTAAATAACATTTTTTTTTTTTTTTACATTCAAAGGAGACATAAAAATAATATTCCCTTGTCCCCAAGGTGTAGGATAGTCGGTGACGGAGTGTGTTGTTAAGGTACTCTGTGATGTTAAATTCACCGGTTTGAAACCTACGGGGACAAAAAATCCATCCATGTTAAGGGTTGGTGTGGCTCAGGCCGAGTGCGATCCCCAGATGATTTTGACAGCTTTGATGTTGTAACACACCCATGATGGGGCAAAGGAAATTAACAGCAGATTAAATTTCCTTCTCCTTACAGGAACAAATCATCTTACTCTCTACGAGTTCTAATTTGGAAAATCCAGGACTCAACTTGAACCTTCGATCAAGATTCTCCAAGTCTAAATCAAACTAGACTTTGAGACCATGATAGTCTCACCTCTAAATTAGACAAAGGCCCTTTCAGCGTCTGTTGCATATCTTATAATACCTGTGACCTTCTCCTTCACGCTTCAGCGAAGGCTCGGAATTGGCGTTAGCCCCTTTTCTCTTGGCCCCTCCTTAGATGTGACCTTGGCGATGACCACACAATTGCGGGCACGGCCACAAGCGGTTTGGGGTCAAACTAATTTTGGGCCCACAATCCTCCTCAAGTCTCCATGTGTCCTCCTAACGAAACCACGGTTTGAATTGTGGCCCACCCTTGATATTTTAAACTTCACGCAACTCCTTTCCTCTCAATTCTACAGGATCATCAATCTCGCGATCTTGACGATACTGTCTGAATCAATGGTTCAAATCTGTGCCTCTCAAATCTACAGGCAAGATCTGTCCCTCCCNCCCAGATCAATGATTGTGATCTCTTCACAATTCCAGACTTCGGGGTTTTGAAATCTCAAACCCTACTTCTTCCATACTTCAAACGTATGAAGATGATGATCTACAGACACCTGTCCTTCTCGATCAATGATCTTGCTTACAGTTCGGTTGTTTGACCATTTAACCCAAATCAAGGGTCCTCCAACCCTCTTCTCGATCGACGATCGAGATCTCCTTCGGGTTTCAGACTTCTGAGATCTCAAATCTCAGACCTTTTTTCCCAATAAATTTTATCCGAAGGCTACAATCCTATGATGTGTGTCCTCCTAATCTGACGATCGAGGATTACTTCAGGTATTCACCTAGAGCTCACAAATTTGCGCCACATGTCCTCTGAATCCAACTGCTATGAATTCACTTCGGGAATTTACCCAGAGTTCATGGATTCACGCCACGTCTCCCTTAGATATATCAGTCTAGGTTCACTTCGAGTCTTCAGGCCTTCGGGTTTTGGAAATATCAGTTCTCAAACTAAAACCTCAATACAATATTCTTAGAGCTCTCGATCTATTGACAAGTGTCCCCATGCCAATCGACAACTCACGGCTCTTCAGGCTTCGGGTGTTTCAGCACTTCGACCTTCGCCCTCCTCTGGATATTTTGACCTATCGACATGTGTCCTACTGGATCCAATGGTACAAATTTTCTCTGGCCCTTCGACTTTCTATGCTTCGGGAATCTCAAGTTTCAAAATTGCCTCCTCTCGAATAGATTTCTCCGGATTCCACGATCTATCACCACATGTCCCTCTGGATCGGGTGGTCCAGATTCACTTCAGGTCTTTGGGGTTCGGGAATTTCAACTTTTAACTGAAAAACCTTGAAAATATTTCTCCAGAGTCCACGATTCGTCACCACGTGTGCCTCTTGATGATGGATGGTCCCAAAATACTTCGGGACTTCGAAACTTTGGTAAGTCCTCCTCTCCCGCGTGTGCAAGGTACTAAGGTTACTGTACCTTGTTTAGATCAAACAGTTGTCGAACCTCTACAATGTGATCCAACGACCATTGTCACTCCCACTCCTAGGCTTCTGACTTTCTCTGACTTAGAAGGTTTTCTAAGTGCTCAAAATATTCAACCTTTGCTCCTCCTACGGGCCTGCCTCCTGGATTTTGTTTGCGCTCCTGAAAGCGCTATCTCTTATAAGCTTGATCTCTTTGAAGGTTTTCTTCGTCCCACACACTTCTTTCATTTCAGGGATCACTTCAAACTTAGATCGAAGGTCAACGATGATCGATGGTTCACAGGAATTGCAGGGTCCCAACATGTGGGTTCTTTACTATGGAGTTCGACCTCCACAATCTAAAAAGTGCTCACTTGATTCTGGTCTAACCAAGATCGTTGATCCTCCAACCCATCGAGATCAACGGCAAGGGTGAATTGCGAGCCGCGAAATAGAGCATCTACTATTTTCACCTTCTCTCTCTGCAGTGATTCCCCACCCTCTATCTTCGTTCATAGATCGATGATGCATATCAATTGCGGGGTTTAACTTGACCTTCATACAACTTGAAATCTCGGAGCCTCGAGCTCCAAAGTTCCTAGACCCAGGTCATGTGGATGTTCATAAAACTCTGGGGCTATGATCCTCACTCTTAGTCGGTTTTTGGTTAAGGAAATAAGCACAATTTCAGATTCTCCTAGACTACTGGTCTAAAGGGAACACCTTCCTAACTCATAGAGATTTAAGATTTGAATCAAGGCAAGGTAACTTGTGAGGTTACCAAATCGGTAAATATGCCCAGAGGCTTGCTTCGACTCCAGAACAACGATGTAAATCCTTGGGGAAAGCACCTTCGAGTGATTAAACTGGGGCGTATGGAAATCCAAGAAGAATTATAGGTTCTCAAGGAAAAAAATGTGTACTCATAACTTAATCATTTAATACAGAGAAGGAAACCTTTATAGACATGTAAATACTCACATGCATCCATTATTTACAATTCAAAACATAAGGCAAGAAAACATTTATCATAACCATAGAGTGTGATGCGACTACTGAAAGGGGTGATCATTTCCACCCAACCATAGGCTCAGTCACTCCCAATGGATTTATCACTGACCACCCCTGAGCTTAAGCCATGATGCTTTGAGATTCAATCTCTTACCTCCATCTCAACGGAAGTTAGGGACGAAGGTTATTGTCCTTCTCCTAATACAGAAAATAGATAAGGACGAAGGTTACTCTCCTTCTCCTCGTTCAATATCTAATTTCTGTGATCAAAACTCATTGTTCCTCCTTCAGTTCTTCCTCAGACCCAAGAGTTTCCTCTCTCATCTTTGCATTTTTTTTCTTCGCAGGTCTCCTTCTGTCGACCACACTTCCTTTCTTGCCTCCCTCAGCAAGATTGCGTGTGGCTCGAATTTCCCAGTTTGTGGTCAGGTCCAGAAGCCTTACCAATGGGAATTCTTCCCCATCCCTCATTAAATCTTGAGGAGGCCTTCCCACCTACCATCCTGATGGGAATTCATTCCTAGTCAGAGGGTTGTTCTGATCTAAGCAAATTAATTCCAGCATGGTACTAGTTCGGTGGAGGTTAACACAACCATTCATGGTCCCCTCCACCACCTTTCACAACATTTTGTGGTCTCTCTCTTAACACGTCCCCTCTTTCAACAGTCATTCAACACGTAACCATTTTCTATTAAAAATAATCAGAATTTACATTCATCGACCTTCTACACAAGGTCCATCAAATCAAACATTCACACTTTTAAGTTTTCCATAGTTCGTCGGCCCATATAGTTATATTTACAGACTGGGGGAAACAGGGTGTTACAATTCCCTCCCCCTTAAAGGGATCTTCATCCTCAATGTTCTATCTATCAACATGATATGTCTGTATAGAAGTAAACAAAATTGGATATGCCTATCTCATGGCATCTTCCATTTCCCACGTAGCCTCATCTAGGCCAAAGTGTTTCCATTGCACCTTGACCTGTGCAATGGTTCAGTTCCTGAGTGAGGTTTCCTTCCTGTCTAATATGCATTGGGGTTCTAGAAGGAATTCTCCCTCCGACTCCACTTGGATCACAGACTAGTCAATTATATGATTAGCATCATGTACATATTTCTTCAGTAAAGAAACATGAAAAACATTATGTGCCTTTACTGTGGGAGGAAGTGTTATCCTATAGGCTACATGTCCCACTCTATCTAAGACTTAAAAGGGTCCATAATACCGAGGTGCCAACTTGGTATAGGCTCCTATTCTCAAGGAACTCTTCCTGGGTCTAACTCTAAGATAGACATGGTCTCTAGTCTTGAACTCTCTGGGAGTTCTCTTTCTGTTGGCGTAACTTTTCTGTCTATCCTGAGGAATATTTAGATTGTGTCTTATCTAAACCACGTGCTATTCCATTTCTTTTTCATGTCGATTCCGATTGTAATTATGTCCACTGGATTACTCTAGCTGATTGGAATCTTGCATTGTCTACCATAGAGGACTTCAAAAGGGCTCATCTTCAAGGATTCTTGATAATCATTGTTGTAGGCAAACTCTACCAATGGTAGGTAGTCTTCCCACTTCTTAGGATGATGCATTACATGCATCCTTAGCATGTCTTCTACTATTTGGTTCACTCTTTCTATTTGTCCACCAGTTTGAGGGTGGTAGGTTGTGTTGAACAACAATTTAGTCTCAAAACTAGCCATTAGGGATTTCCAAAAGTTTGAAGTAAACTTGGTATCTCCATCAGATACAATTTCCTTGGGCTTGCCATGCATTCTAAATATCTCCTTCATGGAGATGTTGGAAATATCTATGACCTTGCAAGTTGATTTGATTGGAATGAAATGAGCAGATTTACTTAGTTTGTCCACCACGAACATGATGGCATCATTTTGCTTGGTCGACTTTAGTAATCCGGTGATGAAATCCATGAAGATGGTTTCCCATTTCCATTATGGGATCAATAAGGTATGTAATAATATTTCCGGATGTCGGTGCTCTACCTTAACTTGTTGGCATTCTAGGCACTTAGCTAGATAGTTAGCTATGTATTTCTTCAAACCAGGCCAATAGAATTGTTTCCTAGTGGTCATGATCATCTTCTAATATCCTGGGTGACCAATATATGGTCTCTTATGTAGTTCATCCATTATGAACCTCTTCAATTCATCACAGTTTGGAATATACAATCTGTTTTTGTAAGTCAATAACCCTTCCTCGAGCATCTAGTAGCCTTCATACTTCAGTCATGTAGGCTCTTGTCTTAGGTATGAGGTCATAGTCTTGAAGAATGCATGTCTCTTGCTCATTTCTAATTATTTCCCTGACGTTCATTTCAAAGGCGCTTACTACTTCTAGATGAATCATTTTTATACTCATGCTAAGAGAATCAACAACCGTATTTTCATTTCCTTTTATGTGTTTGATTTCAAAATCGAATTCACTTAGGAGAGCCATCCACCTATCTTTCCTGGCATTGAGTTTAGGTTGATCAAACAGGTGTCTCAATCCACAATGATCTGTCATAAGCACAAATATTCTACCCAGGAGGTAGTGCCCCCACATTTTTAAAGCATGTACTATGGCAGCCAATTCTAGGTCATGGGTCACATAATTGATCTTATGCTCATTTAATTTCCTATATGTGTAGAAAATTACACGTCCCTTTTTCATAAGGACTCCTTGCATGCATCTATGCACACAAGGAAATCATTATCTGGGTCTGCAATCTTTAGCATGGATGCATGGGTCAGGAGGTATTTCAGTTCCTAAAATATTTCTTCACATTTTGATGTCCAAATGAATATAATCCCCTTTTTCTGAAGGGTAGTGTTTGGACAACCAATCTTGGAAAACCCTTTTATGAACCTTCTATAGTATCCCGCTAAGCCCATGAAGGATCTAATATCGGATACATCCTTCAGGGTAGGCCATTCCATAATAGATCTAATCTTGTCGAGGTATACTACCACTCTTTCCTTAGAAATGACATGGCCTAGGTAATGGACTTGCCTCTGAAATAAGTTGCACTTTCTAAACTTAGCATAGAGATGATGCTCTCTTAGTACTTGAAGTGTGAGTCTAAGATGTTCTCCGTGCTCCTCCCTGTTCTTGGAGTAGATTAGGATATCATAAATGAAAACCAATACAAATTTGTCCAGAAATTTGCTGAGTACATTATTCATCAAGCACATAAAAGTGGCGAGGGAATTAGTTAACCCAAACGGCACCACCATGAATTCATAGTGACCATACCTCATCCTGAAGGTTTTTTTATGGATGTCTTCATCCTTAATCTAGACTTGATGGTAGCCATACCTTAGGTCGATATTCGAGAAGATGGATGCACCTCCCAATTGGTCGAACAAGCCATCGATTCTTGGTAAAGGGTACTTGTTCTTTATGGTTACCTTATTGAGTTGTATGTAATCTATGCACAATCGGAGTGTGTTATCTTTCTTTTTCACAAACAGGATGGGCGCTCCCCATGCAGATACACTGGGTCAGATGTAGCCTTTGTCCATAATCTCCTTTAGTTGTATCTTGATCTGAACCAACTCTAGCATGCTCATTCTGTATGGCGTTCTAGATGCTGGTACCACTCCCGATGTAAGTTCTATTGAGAAGTCAATATCCCTTCTCGAAGGTAGACCTGGTACTTCTTCTGGGAATACATCCTTGTATTATCTTAATATGGGGTGGTCCTCTAGGTTTGGTTTGTCATCCTCAATAGATTCCAATACATGTATGGAATATAAGGAACACCCCTTTCTGCAATACGTTTTCATTTGAAGGGCTAATATTTGCCTCACTAAGATAGGCTTCTGAATCCCTTGGAGGGTCATCTTTCTTCCTTCTTCATTTACACATTCTAAAGTTTTATGATAACAATCCAATTTAGTTTTGTAAGCAGCCAAGCAATCCATACCAATCAACAAGTCATAAGATCCCAGGGGAAGTACGTTAAGGGTCGCTTGGGTGGCAATCCACCCATGATGAATTGACAGCCTGGTATGACCTCTGCCACTTTTATTTTGGTCCCATTGGACAATTGCACCAACCATGGTTTAACATGTCTAATTGGTTGCAGTTTACACTTATCAATAGTCTGAGGGGCCACACAACTCAAATTAGAACTTGGGTCAATTAAAATAGAAACTAGATGGTTGGCAATCATACCTTCCAGCTCCACTACTGAAGCTTGCTGGTCGGCTTGATTATTGTCCAAGGCTGCATAGATTCGCGGCATGCTCTTAGCCACATCATTTACGGTGGTAGTTTCTTGGATATTGTAGACCCTCATACTGTTATGTTGTCTGTGTGGGTAGTCCCTCAATTTATGATCCTCTACACAACTCCAACATTTTAAGGGTTCCTTCTTTAGGTTATCAGTCTTTCCTGGGGCTGTATTAAAAGGTTTATTTCCACTTTGAGAAGGGAAATTTTGTTGATATACACTTCTAGTAGGAAATATCCTTCTAGAATATTTTGAATATTTCTTGAATATTGAGGATTTAAACCCTTTCTTCTGGAATCCTGAACTACTCCTAGACTTCCAGTCCTCGTAGGGTCTTGTCTTACTCCCAAACTGTTCATAAAAATACCTATCCTTCCAAATAGTTTCTTCTAAGGTATTTGGTTCATTGAACTCAATCATGTCCTGATAGGTCTGAGGTAACCCACTAATGAACCGCTGCATTTTTAATTTTTCATCTTTTATGTAGGGTACATACCTCAGTAGTTCAAGGAATTTATTAACAAACTCGTCTATGGTGAGCTGCCCGAGCCTGAGTTCATAAAAATCCTTAGTCTTCCCATCCATGTATTTCTCTGACAGATACTGCTTCCTGAAGTATTTCTCGAACTATTTCCATGACAAGTCCTTCTCATGGACTCCTTTCACATTCTTAAGGTCTTCCCACCAAATGGAATCCTTCCCATTCAGGTTGAATATGGCCATTCGAGCCTTCAAGTTTTCAAAGTAGTCATGGAATATGAAGCATTTCTTTAAACCAAGCAGCCAAGCTTCAACCTCTTCTACCTTCTTAATATCTCCATCGAAAGAGGGTGATTTGGATTTCTTGAATTCTTCAAGATCATGATTTTTGGAATGCTTCCGCTTCTTTCCTTTCCTTCGAGAATGTGAGATGGCTCTACTACTAGAATATCCTTTGGAGTTACCAAATTGATTTCTATAGGAATCCACCGATGAGTGTCCCCTACTTCTAGGCTGGGCCTTCTTCGAGGTACTTTTCCCAGTGTGGTCACTTACGGAGTCATGTTTTCAGATCCTAGGTGGAATTTGACTTCTCTTCTTATGTCGTCGGTCCACATGATTGGTTGCGGGTTCATGTTGTAGTTGCCTCTGTATGTTGGATAAGCTCTACAACAATACCGTGTTAGTTTTTGTTTGTTTTTCTTTCTCCTTTATCAATCTCTTGTTGTCAGCCTTGCAACTCTGTAATTCGGCCCTCAGGATCCTTACAGTTTTAGCCAGATCTGGAGGGGTTTCCACCGCCCTCCTCTCATTAGATTCTTCGTCTCTATTGTGGGAGCCATCCCCCACTTCATGACACATCACCATCCTATAGTCTTGGAGTTTTCTCATGATTTACTGACTGCTTGAGTGTTGAAAAACACACTTATTGTTAGATAACAGTTTATTAGTTCATGAACAATACATGGTTCAATTTCTTAAATGCATACACAAAGTAGAAAGTTTCATTCTTTTATTTAATAACATTTTTAATCGGACTTTTTAAGAAAGAGGTAAGGTAGAGTGTCATTATTTTAAAATTAATCCAAATAGAGTTTTTAAGAGACTCGTCCATGAGCCCAATCATGCCAAGTCTTGTAACCATGCTCTGATACCAATTTGTAACACACCCACGATGGGGCAAAGGAAATTAACAACAGATTAAATTTCCTTCTCCTTACAGGAACAAATCCTCTTACTCTCTACGAGTTCTCATTTGGAAAGTCCAGGACTCAGCCCCAGCCTCCAGTTAAGATTCTCTGAATCTAAATCAAATGAGACTTTGAGACCATGATAGTCTCACCTCTAAATCAGATACATGCCCTTTTTGCCTCTGTTGCATATCTTATGATACACATGACCTTCTCCTTCGCGCTTCAGTGAAGGCTCGGAGTTAGCGTTATCCCCTTTTCTCTTGGCCTCTCCTCAGATGTGACCTTGGCGATGACCATGCGATTGCGGGTGTGGCCATAAGCGGTTTGGGTTCAAACTACTTTTGGGCCCACAATCCTCCTCAAGTCTCCACGTGTCCTCCTAACGAAACCACGGTTTGAATTGTCACTCGCCCTCGATATTTTAAACTTAACACAAATCTTGTCCCCGCAATGTTACGGGATCGTCGATCTCGTAATCTTGATGATATTTTCTGAATCAATGGTTCAGATATGTTCCTTTCAAATCTACGGACCAGATCTGTCCCTCCTAGATCAACAACTTTGATCTCTTCACAATTCTAGACTTCGGGGTTTTGAAATTTAAAACCCTGCTTCTTCCATACTTAAAACTTCTGGAGCTCATGATCTGTAGACACCTGTCCTACTCGATCAACAGTCTTGCTTCTACTTCGAGTGTTTTACCATTTAACCCAAATCAACGGTCCTCCAACCCTCTTCTCAATCGATGATCGATATCTCCTTTGGGTTTCAGACTTCTGAGATCTCAAATCTAAGACCTTTTTTCCCAATGAATTTTATCCGAAGGATACAATCCTCTGACATGTGTCCTCCTAATCTAACGATCAAGGATTACTTCGGGTCTTCACCCGAAGCTCACAGATTTGCACCACGTATCCTCTGAATCCAACAGCTATGAATTCACTTCGGGACTTTACCCAAATTTCACAGATTCATGCCACGTCTCCCTTAGATCTGTCGGTCTAGGTTCACTTCGGTCCTTTGGGTTTCAGAAATCTTAGTTCTCAAACTGAAACCCCACTACAATCTTCCCGGAGCTCTCGATCTATTGACAAGTGTCGTAGTGCCAATTGATGGCTCACGACTCTTCGGCTCTTCAGGCTTCAAGTGTTTCAACACTTTCGACCTTTGCCTTCCTCTGGATCTTCTGACCTATCGACACGTGTCCTCCTAGATCCAACAATCCATATTTGCTCCAACCCTTTGGCTTTCTTCGATTTGGGAATCTCAAGTTTCAAACTTGCCTCCTCTCAAACAGATTCCTTTAAAGTCCACAATCTGTCGCCACGTGTCCCTCTGGATCGAGCAGTCTATATTCACTTCAGGTCTTTAGGGTTCAGGAATTTCAACTTTTAACTGAAAACCCTTGAAAATATTTCTCCGGAGTCCACGATCTATCACCATGTGTCCCTCTTGACAATGGACGGTCCCAAACTACTTCAGGACTTTGGAAATTCCTCTTCTCTTGCATGTGTAAGGTACTAAGGTTCATGTACCTTGTTTAGATTAGATCGTTGTTGAACCTTAGTGATGTGATCCAATGACCATTTTCGCTCCTCCTCCTAGGCTTCCGACTTACTCCGACTTACTCCGACTTAGAAGGTTTCCTAAGTGCTCAAAGGATTCAACCTTTGATCCTCCTACGGGCCCATCTCCTGTATTTTTTCTGTGCTCCTAAAAGCACTATCTCTTCTAAGCTTGATCTGATTGAAGGTTTTTGTCATCCCACATGCTCCTTGTGTTTCAGGTTTTGCCTCAAACTCAGATCGAAGGTCAACGACGATCGACAGTTTACAGGAATTGTAGGGTCCCAACATGCGATTTCTTTACCAAGGAGTTCGACCTTCACAATCTGGAAAGTGCTTCCTTGATTCTAATCTAACTAGGATCGTTGATCCTCCAGCCCTTCGAGATCAATGGCAAGGGTGAATTGCGGGCCATGAACTAGAGTGTCTACTATTTTCACCTCCGTGCTCCGCAGTGATTCCCCACCCTCAATCTTCATTCAGAGATCGAAGATGCATATCAATTGTGGGGTTTAACTTGACCTTCATACAAATTGATATCTCGGAGCCTCGAGCTCCAAAGTTCCTAGAAACAGGTCTCGTGGATCTTCATAAAACTCTGGGGCTATGATCCCCGCTCTTAATTGGTTTTTGGTTAAGGAAATAAGTGCAAGTTCAAAGTCTCCTAGACTATTGGTCTAAAGGGAACACCTTCTCGACTCGCAGAGCTTTAAGCTCTGAATCAAGGCAAGGTAACTTGTGAGGTTACCAAATTGGTAAATATTCCCAGAGGCTTGCTTCGACTCCGGAACGATGATGTAAATTCCTGGGGAAAGTGCCTTCTAGTGATTAAACTAGGGCGTATGGAAATCCAAGAAGAATTATAGGTTCTCAAGGAAACAAATGCATACTCATAACTTAATAATTTAATGCAGAGAAGGAAACCTTTATAGACATGTAAATACTCGCATGCATCCATTATTTACAATTCAAAACATAAGTCAAGAAAACACTTATCAGAACCATAGAGTGTGATGTGACTGCTGAAAGTGGTGCTTGTTTCCACCCAACCATAGGCTCAGTCACTCCAAATGGATTTATCACTAGCCACCCCTGAGCTTAAGCCATGATGCTTTGAGATTCAATCTCTCACTTCCAACTCAACAGAAGTTAGGGATGAAGGTTACTCTCCTCCCAATACAAAAAATATATAAGGAAGAAGGTTACTCTCCTTATCCTCGTTCAATATCTAATTTATGTGATCAAAACTCATTGTTCCTCCTTCAGTCCTTCCTCGGACCCAAGAGTTTCCTCTCTCATCTCTGCATTTTTTTCTTCGCAGGTATCCCTCTATCCACCACACTTCCTTTCTTGCCTCCCTCGGCAAGATTGTGTGTGGATTGAATTTCCCAATCCGTGGTCAGGTCCAAAATCCTTACCAATGGGCAGTCTTCCCCATCCCTCATTAACTCTTGAGGAGGTCTTCCCACCTACCAACCTGACGGGAATTCATTCTTGGTCAGAGGGTTGTTCTGATCTTAGCAAATTAATTCCAGCATGGTACTCGTTCGGTGGAGGTTAACGCAACCATTCCTGGTCCCCTCCACCACCTTTCACAGCATTTCATGGTCTCTCTCTTAGCACATTACCTCTTTTAGCAGTCATGCAACACATAACCATGCTTCAATTGTGTCTTTTATATCAGTTTTGGCAGACTTCAGTTCTTGCAGGGATACATGCCTCTCTTGTAAAATTTGTAATGATTTGAACATTTTATCTCTATCCCTTTGGGTAGATATAATCAAACCTCACATGACTTGGCGCTAGTTCTTGTTTTCATGGTGCTGGTTCTAGTTTTCAATGTTGATAGGCCATTCACCGGGTCCTCTAGTTCATGTATGAATTTCAGTTTTTTTTGAGGTAATATAAATTATTTAGCTTTAAAAAATGTAATTTTTTTTTTATTACAGTATGCATGTTTCAAATTTATTATATTCATCAAGAATGCTTCTTACGAAGGGGCATAAGACCATTATAATACTTGCCATTTGGCCATATGGCATCCCACGTGTCTATGGTTTATATTATAATATACTAGTTTTATTCAAAGTTTTGTGTTATCTTACAATCATATATGATATTTGGTGTGTTAATATACTCATGTTAACTTATCCATTCATATGTTTAGAATTATTCACTTTTTTGTCTATTAACTAATACTCTTTTGTTTAGTTTTTTTTTATATTTCAAGGTGACTTAAAAATAACTCTTATTGATTCATTTTTTAACATCACATTAACAAATAGGATGATTATTGTTATCTTTTGGAGAATGTGTCCTTTCAAGTGAATCCTCTTTCAATTCCAGTCCATGTCAAGATCGAATTGGATTTTTTGGGGGGTAAGGAACAAATTCTCTATACTATAGGTGTCATGCTTGTTAATGGTCCTTCTATTTTATGGTGCTTAGATAGTTCAAACTTAGATTCCCTACTACCACCTTAGTGTCCCTTTCTCATCATTTGTTTGGGTGGTGCTTTCTATGACTACCCTAAGTTAAGACAATACTTACATTGGGTTCTCAGAGACCCGATATTGGATCTAAGGCTTAGCATTGTAGATATTTTTGAGTTTTTAAATTTAGATTAGGAATTGAACTATTTCAATTCTCAAATGGATTATAGGGAGTTTTAGGAGATGAGGCATGTGTTGCAAAGATATAAATATGATATTTAGGAAAAAAGAAGTTTGATCCTATAGAAACAATGAAAATTCATGAGTAGGATCATCATGTTACTTCTCAAATAGAAAATATTATTGGAAGCCTAGTGCAATAGAAACATAAGATCAATGTTCTAGAGGCCCAATGTAACATGCTCCTGCGTATGGTAATCAATTTGACTAAGGGTGAGTATTTTGGAGCATCTAATCAAGTGCAATCCATTAACTCAAATTATGGGAGATAGAGAGAAGAAGAAACAATACATGATCATCTTTCTGAGAATGTGGAATAGATTATGCAGGACTCAAACTCAACCAAGGAATCATTAGAAGAAGTATCTAGTCATCATGTTTTTTGTTAAGTTTCTATGTTTTGCAAAGTACTCAGTTTTTTAGGATTGTTTTGTAGAATATACACCACTAAGCACTTCTGGGATGTTTTCTATACTGAACTAGTTATGATGCACAACTATATGCTAGAAGAGAGCTCTTTTTGGTCTTGTTTTCTATAAGTTTTGAGTCATACTTTTGATGTACTCTCATTATGTTCTCTATTTTAGATTTTATTTAATATAGGGGTGGGTGCAAGCTAATGATGCTCTCTCGTGATGAATTAATGGCAATGAAAACATGGAAAACAACAATATTTTAACTTTAGATATGATTTGAGGTAATTTCATAATAATTTGAATATGGTGTAAAAAAATCAAATGTAGGAAGGTGAATTAACTTTCTGAATATGTAATTTTTATTTATAGAAATTGTGTATAAGGGTGAGTGAAAGCTAATGCTGGTCTCTCACGATGTGTTAGTGGAAATGAAAACATGGAAAAACAAAAATATGTTAACTTGGAGGGATTATTCATAGTTTTACAATGAAATTGAATATGGCGAAAAAAGATGAAACATAGGAAATTAAATTAGATTTCTTAATATACAACTTGTATTCAAAGATATTGGGAATAACTATGTGAAATTTGAATTTTTCTATGCCTTCCATGCCTCCTCTCTCCCCTCTTGTATTCTATGCCTTCCTCTCTCTCCCTCCCACACTCTCACAAACTCTCTCTCTCTACCTCCCCTCTTTGTCTTCCTCTCTCTCCCTCTCAGACTCTCACACACTACAGAGTTTAGTACATTTCAAGGAAAGGAATGGAAAGGAAAGACATGGCCTTGACCTAGACATGGAAATACCTATACATGGAAAGGCATAGAAAGACCTATACCTAGACCTTGATTTGTCATGCCTCACACTCTCACACCCACTCCCTCTATATCTCCCCCCCTATT
>SNQJ01S0217120.1:0-15421 GCA_010110895.2 Picea sitchensis | reverse complement strand
TATCAGTTTTAGATATTTATACATTACAGGTTCAAAGTTATGATTACTTCAAGTTAGGGTTGTTGACTAATCCAAAACTAGGCATGTGAGACTAAAGAAAAGTTTGATGAAAATGCTAGTCTCTTGTTTTTAAAGTTAAGGAACGTTTGCAAGAATGTGATCATATACACCAAGTCTATTATAGAGCTACAAATCATATTTAGATGATGAAATTGATGAGGGATTTTGGTTGAGGTACATGTTGAGGTACATGTTGAGTACATGGTTGAGATAAGTAGTTGATGAGTAGTTGACACATGATTGGTACATACTTGGTACATTGGATCTAAACTCAATAAGCATGGACGAACTGCATGGAATCTTCATAGCATATGAGATGAGAACTGAACAGGAAAATCTAGATGTAAAAGAAGCAGCCTTCAAATCATACAAAAGATCAAAGCAAAAGAAAAAGGAACAAGAATAATATAGCAGCAACAGTGACGTCTCAGAAGATGATGAAGAAGTGGCCAACTTTTTCAAAAGACTGAACAAGGGAACTAATGGTAGGTACAGAGGTAAGCTTCCTTTAATTTGTTTTAATTGTGATGGCATTGGTCATTTTGCTAACAAATGTCCTCATAAGAAAAAGAGAAATGATGAAGGTTACTCAAAAGGATGTGAAAATCTAGATGTAAAAGAAGCAGCCTCAAATCATAAGCAAAAGATCAAAGCAAAAGAAAAGGAATAAGAATAATATAGCAAAGAATAAAGTGACGCCCTTTAAGATGAGATGAAGAAGGGCCAACTTTTCAAAAGATCCTATCAAGGGGAACTAATGGTAGGTATGCAGGTGTTTCCTTTAATTTTCTTTTAATTGTGATGGCATTGGTCATTTTGCTAACAAATGTCCCTCATAAGAAAAGAGAAATGATGAAGGTTACCTCAAAAGGCGCATAAACATATAAAGGTAAAAGAACTACAAAGAAAGTTTTCTAAGAAAAGCTTTCTAATTAAAAGAAGACATCCTACCATCGATGAAGATGAAGTCGTGCTGATGTTGAAACAGGGAGAGTTATTTTCATGGTAGTAGAAGACTCTCATAAAGAAGACTCCAAAAGAAGAATATGAAGAAGTATATGAAGAAGAAATTGAAGAGGAAAAAGTTGACTCCCGAGAAGAACTAATGAGTGCCATAGAAGTATCGTAAGAGGAAAAGAAGAAAATAAGAAACTAAAAGCATCTAGATAAGAAAAATGGCACTCAAGAACTAGAAAAATGATTACAAAATTGAAGGTTCAAATAGGAAGAAGATAGTGAATTGAAGAAGCACTAAAAGAATAGCTAGAAGGAAAGGATTGAAGCATTGGAAACCCCGGAAGCAGGATTGTCACACTAAGAAAGGATATTCAAGAAAAATATGCGCATTAGCCTAAAAGTTTTGGATGACATTATTAGCAATCAAAAATCTGACCTCGATAAGTCCGGACTTGATACAATCAAACAGTAGAAGGGATCAAGCTCCAAAACAATAGAGCAAGAAACAAATCCAAAATCTATGCGTAAACAATCAAAGGGGATAAAAATATATACAAGAAAGATTATAGGGACACTCTTCCAATGAGAAGATCTGTGATTTTAGAATCAACAACAGATAGGTAGGCCTTAAGAAGAAGAAGGATACATAAGAAAACCTCCTTTCATAAAATCTTCAAATACCAAGTATTAAACTATATTTTGGTCGAAGTAAGTTATGCTTGTAATAAATTCTTTGACATAAAGTTAAAAATGCGAAGCAATAAATAGGAACAATAACTACTTTGAGAGCCATACCGAAAAGGGTTATCTAAGAAGACCTAGTGAAAAACATAGAATACGTTACAACAAGTTTGAATCATTAAGCAATCAACATGTGTGGAATCAACATAGAATGTAAAAATTTTGGACACATACCAAAATTGCGTAATGACAATTCCTCCCAAAAAGAACCTCAATAGAGCTCGCCAAACAAGAATCCTTTAAAATAAATGTATAAGAAATCAAGATCAATATAGTAATGACAATGGCATGCCTACAAGATAAACCAAGAAACGGGTTGGTATGTTGATGGAAGGATGTTCAAACACATGATGTGATGCAGATAAAGTTTATTACATTGTATTTAGAGGAAAGAGATGGGATCACTCTTCTGGAAATGATGATTCATCCAAAATCATTGAAAAGGTACAAAATCAATTGGGAACAAGAATGAAAAGGTAAAAAAATTTACCTAGTAGAAGATATGAAACACATAACAAGCCTTTAAGGTGAGTCAAATGTGTTACCATACTGGTAACTTACTTTTGATTCACAAGCGGAGATAAGAAAAGAAGGTCTTGAAATCATCGCCATGTTCCCGGTAAGAACTTCACGGGCCATATGTATTAAGTGATTGGATATGAAAAGTGTTTTCTAGGAAAAGGAAGATGAAAGTTGGTTATGCAAATATAAGAATGGGTCACATGATTTTTTATAACCTTGTCAAAGCCAAAAAGAGAAGCACGCAGAAATGCCCCAGACACGGTAAAACCAAATTTAACACTTTATGCAAAAAGCATTGCCAACGCAGGAAAGCAAACAAAGACCCGTGTTCAAATCAAAGGAATATTCAATAACAAAACCATTGAAAATTGTGACAATCGATCTAATTTGGACCAACTACAACAAAAAGTCTTAAAAGGTGAGATACCTTTATGTTATTATTGATGATTATATAAGAATGATCACAGTAGCTTTGCTTTCTCAAGAACAAATAGAAGCTTTTGAAATTCTCTAAGACCACAAGGAAATGGTTGAAATGATGGATTCAAGAATCAAATGTCTAATATTGATAATGGAGGAGAATTCAATTCCCAAATTAATTTATGGACTAATCTGATCAATCATGGAATAAAAAGGCAATTTGTCATCGCTAGGACATTGGGAATTTAAATGTAATGGAGATGTTGAAGAAAGAATAGGGCGCATAGGAAATGGCTCAATAATGATAATGGATTCAACATTGATAGAGGGTTTTTGGACACAAAGCAAAGGGGTATTTTTACAAATAACTACATTCAAAATAGAGTAATGCTTAGAAACAACATCGGCTAAAATTCCCATATGAGCTATGGAAAGGAAAGCCATGAAATGTGAAGCACTTCGTAGTTTTCAGAAGAAAATGCTACAACAAAAGAAAAGATGTTTAATGGGAAATTTTGACTCTCGTGTGGACAGATGAGTATTTGTTGGTTACTCAAGCATAAGGAAAACATACAAGTGTTAAAAAATGATATTAAACAAAGCCAGGAAAGCATCAACGAATAAATTGATGGAAACAGCGCACTTAATCCAAAAAAAGAAAGAAAACAAATCAATGGAACAACTTCTTTGAAGAAAAAGATGAAAAATAAGAAGAAGAGGAAGACGAAGATGAATATGAAGAGAACTGGCCGGGTTAGAATAGCAAGTCTAAAAAAGCATTCCAAAGACACCTAGCAAACGTGAAATAAGAATCCTTCACATCCCTTCAGACTGACATTGGAAACAAGATGTAGGAGTCGAGGACTAGAAGGAAAAAATCCGCTCACTAGAACAAACACACCTAGCACCTTTATCTACAATTGAACCAAACTTATTTGAGGAAGCCAACAAGGATGAATATTGGAATAAGGCCATGGATGAAGAATTGGATCAAATAGAGAAAAATGACACTTGGGAAATTGTTCCAAGACCAAAGAATAAGAATGATCTACATTAAAATTTGGTTTCGTGAATAAATTGAATGAAGATGGATAGCCAAGGAACAAAAGCTATACTTGGTATGTAAAATGATATGCACTTCGTGATTGAAGGAATCGACTCTGAAGACACATTTTCCCCAATTAAGTTAGAATGGAAGTAACGCCTTTCTTTAGCCATGCATGTTCCAAAAATGTTGAAGCATAATTTGATAGAATACAAATCATCTTTGAATGGGGAATCCTGTTGTGAATCTTATCGTAACAACCGTAAGGATTTCAAATGGTCGAGAACATGCATCATGTGTGTAAATTCAAAGTTAGCCTTGTATGGTCTAAAACAGTCTCCTAGGAGCATGGTACTCCAGACCGGATAAGTATCCGCAAGTGTGGTTCGTGGTGCTGAAGTGCATATACCAACCTCTACATCAAGGTAAGTCAAGGTAATATTCTTATTAATTCAGTTTTATGTTGATGATATTATTTTGTAGTGATGATGCCGTTAAGCTGTAAATTTGCAAAAGATATGTGTCATGAATTTGAAAATGTCATTACTTGAGAACTATCCTTTCCTGGACTTAAGATACACCAAAGAAATCAAGGAATTTTTTATTTCAAACCAAGTATATCTTTAGAAAATTCTAAAGAGGTCTGAAATGGAAGATTGCAAACCAATTATCACCCCATGCAAAACCAAATGCTCTGTAAGTTGAGAGCAAAGATGATGATTCAAAGTCTAAGCGATAAGAGGCAATATAGGTCAATGGGATTGGTGGCTCCACTATATGATAGCATCCGCACTGTATGTAATGCAGTACTTGACAGTGGGTACGATTTCCAAGTATCACCAAAGGAATCACATGTATTAGGAAGTAAAGAGGATCTTCGATATCTCAAAGGAACAAAACAGCTTTGGATTATGGTATCCAAAAGAAAAAGTGATCTTATCACTTATAGCCTACATGAGCGTAGATTGGGCAGTTGTATTGATGATCGAAGGAAGTACCCTTTTCTTGGAGCAAAGATTCTAATTTGGGTGGAGTGTTTGCATCATACAGAAAAGAAACAATAATCGGACATCTCTATCTACAAATCGAGGTAGCGCATATTGCAAGCAGCAGTGATGTTGTACACGGTGTGTCTCTTTGGATGAAACAAACTTTTCGATGATACAAAGTTGAGTATGATGATCTATCTCCAATATATTGTGATAATACAACTCCCATCAATATCTCAATAAAATCCCTGGTGATGCACTGATCCGACGGATCTCAACTTAGTGTGCAATTGTAATTGTGAATGATTTACTTTAGCTTTGTAAATTAATGTTTTATTTATATGTGCTATCTATTTAACTCTTTAAAATGCCTAAATATATGTGTAAAACTTGCAATCTGAAAATTGACATGAATGTGCTAGAAAAGAAATAGGGCTGTGTAAAGAAATTAATAACAGAGTTCACCCATGTGTTTTGGGCTACATCTACGTGACCGCTTCTCAATTTGGATCCGTTTTTTATTAATGATGCAAGCTTTGTTTGATTTTGTTACATCAAGATTTCTTATCCCTTGACTTCTGAATTTTGTCACCAAGCCTCCTTCATCAGATAGCTCCCAAATTTTTAGCGTTCCATTTTCCGCTCAGAAAATCTGACTCAAGGATGGTGCTATGCCCAAATTAATATTATGCACACATAATACAATAGAGTTTTGACTTATTTATATATGTAATTAGCCTAGCGATTGGCAAAAATCCTTTTGGTTTTATAAATCCACGACGCATGTGTTCAACTCTAATTTTGAGATTCCTCCTAGTTCTATCCAATCTAACCGATAATAGTGTGCGGATTACATTCTGATATTCCAAACAAGGTACTAATCATGGATATAGCTTGGCTAGATGAGTAAAGTGTAAGTTGTTTGTTGGAATGGATAGGACGTTGGTTCAAAACCATGACGTTAAATCTTTATGCATTGATCTCCATTGATATGATATATATATATAGGCGCATAAAATAATATATTATAGCATTTAACATATTGTTATATCACAATAAAACCTCCGCCAAATGTGTTTCAACAATGTGGTGACTCCACCAAATGTGCCAATGCCTAAATAATTGCGGCTATCCCGGCCAAATGTGCACCCTACCAATGTATTCCCACCTGAATTTTGCTCTAGGATTGAAACCGCTTTATGTGGCGCTTTATTGACTCAAAATGACATGTGTCAACATTCTCATTGGTCCAACTCATTAACTCCTGTGGTGTCATCCATGTCACTTGCCATGTCAACTCGCTGCCATGTGTCATTGTGCCAAATTTCCACAGCTATAGTAAGTCAATGTCCTACTACACAAGAATGTTGGAATTTGGATCGCCACGGTCACCTCTGCAACTTGGGTTTTACTGCTTGGGCCAAAAATTTCGTAACGCTTTATATCTTGGTCATACTTGACTACTTTGATTTGAATCAAAAGTGTTCCTGGACCAAGACTTCCATAAGCACTACGAATGGTAGAGTTTTAAGTCATTTTGAGAATTCACAATTTTTGATCTATCTAGAGACCTCCTAGATCATTCCTCCCCATTGAGAAACTTTGGTCCACCAAAGTGGTTTCTCTTTATCTAAAATCTGCCAAGAGCATGTTCTTGTCCTTAATTTGTCCCAGATCATTCATCACCCTCTCCTGGAACTTGTACATTTGTCTCATTACAACAATAATGATAATTGCAATCGGACGCTAATCGTATACTACTAATCCTAATAATTATCACATCTCTCATTCATTGTTACAAGGTAATCAACCATATAATGTTGAATAAAGAGAGTCAATAACAAACTGAATATAAATACTTTTACAGAATGCACCTACATCATGTTTTTCCTCTGCATGGTGGAACAATATTCATCATAGTGTTTCTATGCATTGACACTTCCATATAATGTTTAGGATTACTTTCTTCCTTACTTTTCATAGATACTAGTGTCAAATTCTTACTTGCATTGACTCCCATTTTCAATTGTCCCTCAGAGTTACAAAAGATCTATTGCTTTTTATTGAATGAGAATGCACAATGCATTCGATTCCTTCCTTAAACAAATGATACCGATTTTGTTCCCTGTAGTAGATTGGGTTTATCATATAAGTACGGGCTTCCTAACACAATCCCATTGTGATACCAATGGGACCACATCAAATTCACCCTCATCTATAAACTTAGATGTTATTGCAAACTTTAAAGTGCATTGTCTTTGTTACTTCACTTTATCTTTGTACACCCATCCCAATGCATAAGGCTCTTCTATGTGGCTGTGCTCTAACCTACCTTTAAATAACTTTCCTGAAATTAGATTAACTTGAGATCCACCATCTAAGGAGGTGTGCCAATCTTAGTTTGTTTTGAGATAACCCTTAAGTGAAACAATTCACTCCTTTTATCATATTCCAAATCAACATGCTTTTTAAAAGCGGTGTTTCACTAAAGTTGAACCAATGCTAGAACTACGTCACCAAGAGCTCTACCTTTCAAACCCATTACCGCTATCTTTGTTTCATCATCTAGAATCCACCCAAGATCTGGAATGATGGTCGTGGGCTTTTGTCTTCCTTTGGAACCTTAAACCATTCCTGCTCAATCTCGGATGCACATCCAACACTTTGCATCATCATGTCCTTCTTCCCGCAATGTGAACAAGAAAGCCTTTCTCCTTCTCACAGAGTTGTTTCTTCTCCTTCCACCTTTCTTGTTCGGAGGAGCTCTTTCTTTGTTGCACTGAAATTCATGTTTCTTGCAATCGGGCCTAATATGAGCTGCTTTGTACACATAATTTCATCAAGATTAGATGGATTAAACATAAGGATTGAATGCCTTAAATGCTAATGTAATCCACCTATGTATTTTAAAAAAATTTCTTTTGTATAAAGAGGAACACCAAGAACTAAAGATGTCTTTCTGAACACTTGTGTGTATTCTTGTATATTTTGTTCCTTACCCTGTCTTAATTTTTGCCAATCCATAACAGCTTGCTGCATATAACCCAATGGATAAAAACGTTTCTTTAAAGCAGAAGTAAACTCATACCAAGATGACATGATTTTACCTTTCTTAAGCAAATCCTCTTGAGTTTTACTACCCCACCAAATTAATGCAGTGCCTCCCATCTGAGAGTGGCTAACTGAATCTTGGTAGTGTCATCCAAGATTTGTTGAATCCTACAATACACTCTAACTGACTTCTATCGACCATCCAATTTTTTTGCATCAAGTTCACCATTATACATAGTCAATTCAAACTTGACATCCAATATTAATAAAGGTATATTTCCATTTGTACTATGGGAGGATTATGAGAAGGATTATAGAATGAAGAGAATGGATTTTTTTTAGGAGGATCACCATCACCTCCCACTCCTTTTCCCTTTAGTTTTCTTTTCATCTCAGATGAACCTCTCCTTCTTCCTCCTTCTTTCACTGCCTCTTTGGAGAAGGAGTTCCACTCATTGATTCCCATACCGAAAGTGCCTCCAAAAACTCGCTTCATAAATTCATGTGCTCTCCCTGGCCCAATGGCTCTTCTACTGTGGAGAAGATGCCATTCTTCTCTTAAAATGTTCTCCTTGAACCGATCTCGATCTCCTCCCTTCTATCAGTTCCCTCCTTCACCACACTTTTAACTGGACTGTAAGTATTCATTAACTTGCATGTTTAACCTTCCGATACTACAAAATATGATCCATAATGGATTCAACTTAGTGTGCAAATTTTAATTGTGAATGATTTACTTAGCTTGCAAACTAATGTTTTATTTATATAAAAGCATCTATTTTAACTCTTAAATGCTCAAATATATAAAACTTACAAATCTGAAATCATAAGGAATGTTAAAAAGAAGAGACAAAGAAATTAATAACAGACTTCACCCATGTGTTTTGGGCTACGTCTCCGAGACCGCTTCTCAATTTGTATCCGTTTTTATTAATGATGCAAGCTTTGTTTTTTTTTGTTACATCAATATTTCTGATCCCTTGACTTCTGAATTTTGTCTCCAAGCCTCCTTCATCATATAGCTCTCATCTTCAGCGTTCCAATGCTTCTTTCCGTTCATAAAACGGACCAAGGATGGCAAAGTTATGCCCAAATTAATATTACGGGCACACATAATACAAAGGAGTTTTGACTTAATTACATATGTAATTAAGTCAAAGGTATTGGCAAAATCCTTTCTTGGTTTTATAAACTACGTGATCGGGCGGTTCAACTCCTCGACTCCTTACGCTTTAGTCTCCATCCATCGGAACCGGGGAGTAACAAGTATGGGATTACATTTGATATTCCAAACAAGAAATAATTGGCGGATATAGTGGCTAGATGAGCGGTGGTAAGTTGTTTGTTGAATGGATAGATCGGTGGTTCAAACCACAACGCAACTCCTTTTTATGCATTGATTCCATTGATATGATATATACAAAGATAACAATATATTATATATTTTAATATATTGTTATATCACAATAAACTCTCCGCCTAAATGTACCACCAATGTGACTCCACCCAAATGTGCCAATGCTCTACTAAATAATTCCTGTGGCTATCCCAAATGGCAAAATGTGCACTCTACCAATGTAATCTACCAAATTTTGTTCTGCATTGAAACTCACATGCATGCTTTTCTTATTGACTAAAAATATGACATGTGTAAACATGTCATTGGTCCAACTCAATAACTTGTGTGTCATCCATGTCACTTGCCATGTCAACTTGTTGCCATGTGTCATTGTGCCAGATTTCCACGTCATAGTGTTGGGTCCCATTGCCACGTCAGCAATGCTAACTGTACTACCACGTGTCACCCTACAACTTGGGTTTCCATCATACTAAAAATTCTGTATCATCGATATCTTGGTCATACCTGGACTCCGCTTTGATTTAACCGGAAAAGTGTTCCTTTGACCAAAGACGACAAGCACCATGTTTCGTATTTTTAAGTCATTTTGAGACTGTCAATTTTTCAGCTATCTAGAGACCTCCTAGATCATGCACTCCCAAGACTAAGCACATTCCAATCATATCACTCATGGGAATAGGCTGCGTAAAAGAACATCATAGTTGAGTATGTGGGCACAAAAAAGAACAAGTGGCAGACATCTTTACAAACCACTCTTACCTTAGTTTTCCTTTGAATATCTTCTTCAAAGACTTGGAGTTATTTCACTCCAAAATGAATGCTTATCTTTTATGTCTTAGATGTAAACGAGGAAACACCACAAGAGGGCTTCCATGAAGGAGCACCTGGATGGAAAGATACCTTGGCATTGATGACAAAGGGGAGAGGATTTATCGATGCAGAGGACAAAGGCATGGTTCCAGTGAGGATCATTGGCATTTATCATATGCAGGATGTGAGGTAATGGCTCTGTGGGGAGACATGAGTGATATGATTCTCATTGTTGTGACTGCAGGTGTTGCTTAACAATGCCAAAAGGAGATTGTTGATTAAGGCTATTTCATTGATGTCAACCTCTGAAGAAAGACTCAGAGAAAAAGGTTTGGGTAATGGACCCAATAGTGTTTGATGTAACATGACTCCATTATTGTTTTTCATCGTTGATAATAAGTAAATATGGATGAATCTAAAGTGGTCCCCTTATGGTGAAATCCCTCACCGGAAAGACACTTTGTGGAGCAAGAGAACCTACTTAATTGTGGAATAATGAGATGAAGGAAAGTTAATTTGTCAGGAAATATATCCTAGATGGATATTTCCTTTAATATGTCATTTCATGGAAGGTGGGAACGTCAGCATAACTCCTCATGGTTTAGAGAGTTATGGCCATGAGAAGCTGGAGACCCCAAGTTTGAGGTGGTAATGGACTCCAAGTTTGTTTGATGGGTAATCGCATGAGTTATGATATATTTTCAGATGGCTACTATTCTATATGTATATTAAATTTCATGCCATTTCAGGTGGTATTTGGAACGACACATAACTCCTCATACTCTGGGCTTGAGATATGGCCTTACTGGCTGAGGACTTCTGCTGTCATCTAGAAGCCCCAAAAGGTCAAAGTAATCAGCGTGGTTTGCCGATTTAAAAGGTAAATAATAAAGTGAAGGATGAGTGTAATATAATCCAAAGTGAATATGTTTAAATTATTTCTACTAATAATGTTAATGGAGAAACTAGAAGTGAACCCAACCCTACAAATAAGGGAAAAGTAAATATGAGGTCCTACAAGATTGCCTTTGCATGAAGCTACTTGGAGAGCATAAATAGGAGGCAAGGTTCTCTCATTTGAAATACACTTGTGAATTTTGAATATATATAGGCGTCTAAGGTATACAAACGATATATAAGCCGAAATTCGAGGAAAGCAAAGAAAAAGAAGGCCGAAAATGCAAGGAAGGATAAATCATCTTTGATGGTGCCTTCTAAGGTATAAGGTTATCGTGTCATCCTCACCATTTTCACTATAACGCTTTTTATATAATGATTCAGATAATAAAATTTCTATGAGAGAAACATATCCAAGCATCCTATGGTTACAAATCTTCATCTGTGGGTCATTGTGATTTCAGAGTTAAGACCGCGGAAAATAGGGTCGAAATAAAATTCAAATCCAGTCAAAATAATGCGTTTCCGTACAAACATCATAATCCTCTATAAAATATCCAAATTTAGATAACACATGTTGTTAGGCCAACTTTAGTAATATGTACATCTTTCATATCATTCATCAAATATCTTGTGCTGCATTCCCCATAAGGTCACCTCTTAGAATAAGACATAATCTATCAAGGTATGCCATTTTGCTATAACTCCTTTCCGAGAGGTTCCATGTAGTGACACTCGGAGGAATTCTATAAAAACATAATTGAAGAACATTGTATAATAGTTTAATATAGCTATACAATACAGGTTCAAATTCTATGATTACTCTTCAAGAAATCAAGACTAATCCAAAACTAGTATGTGAGACTAAAGAAAAGTTCTGATGAAAATGCTAGTCTCTTTGTTTTAAAGTTAAGGAAGGTTTTATGTGAATGTGATCATATACACTGGTATTCATTATAGAGCTACAAATCATATTTGATGATGAAATTGATGAGGGATTTTGGTTGAGGTACATGGCATGGTTGAGATAAGTGAAGGATGAGTGTGTTGACACATGATTGGTACATATGTACTTGCACATGGTTGGATGCACTTGTTTATGGTACAACTTGATTATGTGTTGGTGTGCATGGTTGATGCAATTTGTTTATAGTACAGGTTGATTATAGGTTGCATTGCTGATGCACTTGTTTCTATGGTACAAAGTTGATTAAGGGGTGTTGAGGGTGGCTGTGCTGATGCATGGTTGGATGCAATTGTCTGGGATTTATTGGTACTGTGCTCTACAACCAGATATCCTATAGTGATAGTGTGATGTTGGTCCCACTATCTCTATCACTCTACTCTTTCAGGGTGGCAGATCGGGCAAGGATGTGGTTGTGCCACCTTCCTTGTAGCCAGCCGAGAACATTGGGGTTGTAGCCTCCTCTCAGCCAGAAAGAGATTTGGGAGTTGGAGATTCCCTCAGTTGTGGCCCGAGAAACTAGGGGTTGGAGCCTCCCAGTTCCAGCTTGCACTGAAAAAAGGAATTTTGTGCTTCTAATGAATGTAATTCTTCAAGACATATAAGAAAAATCATTCTGTGGTTTTATCCCGATTTGGGTTTCCACGTAAAACACTGGTGTACTCTGTATGTGTGTGATTTTTTATTTATTACTGTTCATTATTGGATAAAAATTCTACATTGATATAACATTTGAAGAAAAAGGATTATAATTACATTATTACTGATTCACCCCCCCTCTTAGTAATCCAAAAGATATTTCCTTTCTAAAAATATTTTTGTATCAATGAAACAATTTACCCTCAATAATGTCAAAGGACATCATGAACATTTTTATTTTTACATCCTCATGGACAACATTAAGCTTTTAAAGAGCCTCGATCATGACGACATGGGACCCTTCATGCCAACAACTAGGTATCCTTCCTCATACATATTCTCAATCCTTGCTAGTGCCAATCACCATAGAGCCTATGCAAATAGCCAATTTGTTTTGTCCAGATCCAATTTTGATCATACATTTACCATTATCCATCCTTTATAGGAAAGGAGAAGTGAGATTCTCCTCAATAAGTTTTTACTCTACCATGTTATGGGTATTTTTTCCCACAAATGTTATTGGTTATTATGTTTTCCATCCATCACATCACCCCTCAGAGGGAAACCTAAAGTTCAAGCAATGAAGCATCACATCCAAACCAACAATAGGTTCTTCAAATATTGAAGGACAACTTGGCTATAGCACAAAATACAAGGAAACAAATAGTAGATCAAAATCATAATGCAATGCACTTTGAAGAGGGGGATTAGGTTATTTTGAGGCTACAAATATAGAAACAGACATCCCTCAAGTAATAGAAGGAGGACAAAAAAATAGCACCCAAGTACTATGGTCACTACAAGGTGTTGTTGAGTATTAGTAATATGAGTTATAGATTTGAGTTGCCTCCTTTTTTCTTGTGTACATTCGATATTTCATGTTTCTTATTTAAAGAAGGTAGTCGATGATAAGATCCCAATTTAAATTGAAAATAAAAAAAATCATAAGGGAAAGTGAAACAAGTCTTGAAATATGTATCTCGAAACTAAGGACATGATTATTTACTAAATACCTCATTAAGTGGAAGAACCAACTAACAAATAACATAACTTTGGAATATGAGTAATTCATATAGAAGCATCCACAATTGATTAACATTGAGGGAAATGCTTATTTGAATGAGAGGAGCAAGTTAAACCCCTAACCATGACCATCATTCATTATTATTACAAATTAACCATAGTTTTGTTAGTGTATTATCATTTCTTTATATCTTTGTATCCCCTATATATACTAGGAGACTTATTTGAATGATCATGTTATCTAGTACATTTAATATATTGTAATAGGAGGTTTCCCCAAGCTTCTCATTTTTTTTTCTTTTACTTAATTTATATTGAATTGGTTATATTTTTTCTAGCCCACCTTCCTTTGAGCTTGTGGTAGTTGTTGCTCATTCTAAAGGGAATAATGAGTCTATCCATGGTCAATATGTTCATATTCTAAATATTTAATCATGACATTTATAATCTATGGAAGTACAATTATATTCCATCAATGTTGGAATAATAGTTAGATTTAGATGGTTCTTAACATCTAGTTTTTTTTAAAGAGATCTTCTTCAATGTATTTAATATCATTTCATGAAGTAATGAAAAGTGTGTGGAAGAGAGCATCCATCTCATTTTTGGTGCACATAACCATTACAACATTGAATCGATATAGGGGATGCCTCATTGAACCCTAAACTAAACATAAGTACTTCACCCTACAAACACATAGTACTTCACCCTAAACCTTAAACACATAGTTAGTCAAACATAATGATATTATGCTTAGCATACATCTCATTTTTGGTGCACATAACCATTACAACATTGAATCGATATAGGGGACGCCTCATTCAACTCTAAACAAACCATAAGTTCTTCACCCTTCAAACACATAGTACTTCACCCTATGGTTCCATGGTTGTCATGGGTGTGGTTGATCTTGTGGGTGCTGTAGTAGCCATCATTGTTGATTTGATTGTCTCAGTTGCCTTGGTTGTAGCTTTGTCTACCTCATTTTCCTTGATTTTTGAATTGTTTTCCTCAATTGCCTTGGTTGTTGAGTTTCTCATCATAGTAGTTGTCATGGGTATTGTCGTTGTTCTTGTTGCTGCTATTGGTATTGTCGACCTTGCTACTAGAGATGGTGTCGGTGAGTCCGGAGAGGTTGGCACCGCCTATGTGGCCTTTTCCACTCATGTTGTTGGTCGTTAGAGGACTTACAGTCGCTGCCAAATATGCTAAACAAAAAAATGCAACTTAGACTCAATCTGCTAAACAAATATTTGATAACTCAAGGATTAGAGATCCATAATAGTTGTAAAACCAAATATACCTACAACTTAGAGGTGAGAAATACAGAATGTAAAAACTTAACATTAATATGCCTTAGGATGTGAATACTCAACCGAAGCCCAGAGTCAGTAAGCAAGAGGTGACAAATACAATGGCATAGCATTTTTTATATAGGAACGGATCTAGACTCATTGCATGTCAAGTCAATTCAGTCGCATTAAATTATCTCAAGTATAGGTTTGGTGTCCCTTCCAAAATTACCACAAGCAATGCCAAGGCATTTATCTCCCATGCACTAGTATAATTTTGTTTCAAGTATGGCATTATCTTATCCCACTCCTCCAACTATTATTCGCAGGGGAAAAAATTCGCAGAATCTAGCAACAAGAGCCTTATGAATATTCTCAAAAAGGTTGCACGGGAAAATAAGAAGTCTTGGGATAGAAAAATTAAGTACGCCTTGTGGGAAGATCAAATAACAACAAAGGCCTCGACAGGAAAGACTCCTTTTGAGCTGGTATATGGACTAGAGGTTAAACTTCCTGTAAACCTCCAAATTCCCATCCTTCGTTTTGCTAAAAAATATGTTACATATGAGGAAGAAATACGAGGGCGAATTAACCAATTTATAGAGTTATATGAATCTATAAGAAACGCCCTAAGTCAAATGGGGAGAAACC
>SNQJ01S0217119.1:0-15421 GCA_010110895.2 Picea sitchensis | reverse complement strand
CTTTGCATCAATTTGACATTGAAGTCATATTGCTACTCCTTGGCTCTCATAAGCCTTTCATTATCAAATTTATAACTTTGGACATATTTTTGCAATTCCTTTATGGTTTCTACCAATTTCATGCGCTCCTCGGATTTTGTACCATCAACACCCAAAATGACATACAAATCCCAAAATTTCATCATTGAGACTGTAAGTCCTCTATGCATCTTCCATGCTTTTGAACTTCTGCATTGATTTTGTCCTTCTCTAATCATTGATAATTCTACAAAATGTGCAGGAAACAAGATTTGTTAGGTGAATTCAACAGACAACTTCATGAAAAATCTGCACCATCTTGTTTGGTTCTCCTTGTAGCTCGTCCACCCCAATCCTTATCTTATGCTTCTTGACATGAGATGGACTTGAGCTACTCCACACTTTTATAAATGAATACTTTTATGAGTGGTGATGATTCCTATCAAAACTTCTTGCTTCTCTTATTTTCTCATCATGAGACCTGCGACTTCTTAACTTTCTTGATTTTGTCTCCTTATCCATTTTACTTTCTATTATGTCCAAGCTTTGCATCAATTTGACATTGAAGTCATCTTTCTACTCCTTGGCTCTCATAAGCCTTTCATTATCAACTTTAAAACTTTGGACATATTTTTGCAATCCCTTTATGGTTTCTACCAATTTCATGTGCTCCTCGAATTTTGTACCATCAACACCCAAAATGACATACAAATCTCAAAATTTCTTCATCAAGACTGTAAGTCCTCTGTGCATCTTCCATGATTTTGAACTTCTACACTGATTTTGTCCTTCTCTAATCATTGATAATTCTACAAAATGTGCAGGAAACAAGATTTGTTAGGTGAATTCAGTAGACAACTTCATGAAAACTCTGCACCATAATCCTTTCTTCCAAATCCCGTGCGCACACTGGTATTCAATAGACACCAATGTACGATATCAATTTTTAACTTGTACACAGTGTATCAGTAATGCACATGCACCAAAAATTTGGATCTGCATAGCCCCAATCTTTAGTGCACATACTTGTGCACCATTGTTTACTGCATAATCCTTGTGTTGCATCCCAGAATATTGTATATTTAGTGCACACACTTGAGTACTCCTAATTTTAGGTGCAACATGGCCATGCGATAATTCCAAACTCGACCACTTATCAATCCAAATTTTGCCTTAAAAAAAATAGAAACTTGGACCATGCAGGCTCAATATTGAAACCATAGCTCTATTGTTTCTTGTTGGTCTTTGGCCCATACAAGTCCAATGTTGAAACAATAGCTCTAATACCAAAATGTAACATACCTAGCCTCCCAAGCTAGGCCACATAACACAACCTCAACTTTTGTAGCTTTGATACCACAATGCAATGTCACCAAACTACTTTTGATACCAAGCTGTAACATCATCCAACTTACTACTAAACAATACTATTCCAAAATTCACTATGCAGATTCAACTCTAAACACAAGGTTGCACAATATCACTTGAAGTAATGCGCTCAACCCCAAGCTGAGTCATGCCACACAACTTATAACAGTGGAAGTAATACAAAACAACTATGCATGATTATACTGATCACACCACACTACCATGTGCACAATCATTATTGAATCACATGTCGATTATAATTTTCTTGAGCGCGGGGTCTATTTCCCTATAAGAACACATGAGTTCCAATCTTCTGTCCACACATACTACTTTCCTCCTCACTCAAACATTCAATCCTTTCCTCGAAGACTCGTGACTAATATCAAAGGATAACTTAACAGGAAAAATTGTTAGCAAATGTCACACTCAAGCATGTCTACAAATACAGACTATAAGCACCATACTCACATGTGCAAGCATCATAATACAAAATAATAACAATTACTTATATGCAACAACATATAAGAATTAAACGCATATTATACACAGATAAATAATCACACACCAAATGAGACAAGCACAAAAATAACACTTATCTTTTATGAAAAGTCACCAACTATGCAAAAAACTTAGATGTTCCTCCCATCCATAGACTCTGTTGCTCATAAGATCTCAACAACAGGTCATCCTCGAGCTAGGGCTTAAATCCACTAAGAAAAAATGGTTTCTAGTGACGAGATAATTTATGATTCTCAACAGAATTGCTCAGTCCAAGGTGCCACTGCTACAACTAGTATGTAGTCTCTCATTCCCCATGCACTTGTCACACCCAAGGAAGTATGCCCCTTCTTTTCTCAACAGTCCCTCAACTGCCCCACTTCGCTTCCAGGGTTACCAACAATAGGTTGGATAGGAAGTCTCAGAGCCCTGTGACTAATTCCTAGCACACCAGGGAACAATTCTCAACAAAACTCTCACCTGGAGAGTATGCTCGCGGGCCTGAAAAACCATCTCCTCCACAACAAATCTCTCACCAAGAGAGACTTCTCACAAGCCTGAAAACCCGCCTCTTCAACAACAATACTCCGATTACAAAAATACAAAAACCAATTACAATCCCTTCTCTTTGCAGATATGGTAATGATTGAATTTTCCCTAGATAGTTTGACCCCTCCTACTCATGAGAAAAGTGAATAATGAATCATCCCCCAAAATACACTAAGGCCAACAATGTATATTGCATACCTTCAACTCGACATTTGTCCCCTTCAGAAGTAGCTTTAAGCCACTTGGTGACTCATTCCCTACACTCGGGAACTTAGGATAAAATAATTATCCATAATATACACTTTTTCGGAAATACTATGAAATATTCCCTAAGACTTAAGTCTCGCCCCCCCTTTTCCCCTTTTCTAGTGGAGTTATCCCCCCATCTATTTTTTTCTGAGTTTGTTCGCGTGCAACGATGTAATATTATATTAATAAATTGAGTATGATTTCTTTTATATGGATAGCCACACTGGCCTATCTATGCCATGGATCACCAACCTCATAATCACACATGCTCTCTAGCCTCAATACACATACACACACACACACACACACAACTCGGCTTGGTGTGCACTCTCAGGTCATTCCTGCACACTTACCCAAGTGCGCACAACACTATGAAATGTGGGCACGCTTTCTTTGATGTGAAACCATGCCCACTTACTCAGGTGTGCAAAACACTATGAAATGTGCACACAATGTCTTTGATAACAATTCTCCGTGCACTACTCAGGTGTGCACAACACCAAAACTTAGTACCAAGGACTCACCATCCTGTATGTACATTTACATTTACAATTGGTACCAATGTCTCACTAGCCTATATGTACAATTACGAAGGGTCCAGATTAGGGACATTGCATCTAATGAGGTGGAGGTTGTTAAGTGAAACCAGTTGACATGTTTTCATGAAGAGTTTTGAATTAGACTTGAGACATTTCCATTTTCTCTATTCTTTTGTTGGTATTCTTTCTTCATTCTCACACTTTTTTTTGAACTAATGAAATGAAATAACAAAACCTTCCAAAAAAATCCTCAACTTTCACCTTCTAATTTGTTTTGTAGAGCATTTTCTCATCCTAGCCAACTATGATAAGGTTTAGAATTTGAATTCGAGAAACTTGTTCATTTTGTCCCTAATTGACACACAAAAGTTTAGGGACTAAATTCCACTCACATGCTAAATATCCATGTTTTTTTCCAATTTTTTTTTATCAATTTCCATTTACAAAAAAAATTACCTAAATTCTATAGGATAAAAATATTTTACTCTAAAATTCACAATTTGTTTTTATAAAAACTCTATAAAATCCTCGAAAATTAAATTTTCAGATGTCAATTCTTAGATTTCATATTATTAAGAAATTAATTAAAATATCTAATCTTATTTAATACATTCTATTATCTTTGTCTCTCCCTAATTATATTTTCTTTATTATTTTATTTTAATTCTATTAACTCTTCTTATTATTCCATTCCTTCTATTATTATTTATTTCCTTCTTTTAATACTATAATTTTTATTTAATTATAATTATTAACATACATTTCTTCATTATCTCATCGTAAAATTTGATTACTCGTAACGCTCTTGGTTTTACCCCATACCTATTCTTATATACTACTTGTTTTGTTTATCCATTACAGTAATTCAACATCTTATTTTAAGATTTAATAAAGTCTTTTATTCCAATTCAATAAAGTTTTTAATTTTATTTTTTATAATTTATTATTGTTTATAAATTATAAAATAAATAATTTATTTATCATATATCATCTTCGGTGTTATTGCTCAATTTTCTCGTTGGTGAATATTTTATTATTATTCTCTAACAGCTAACTCTTTTTGATTGTTTTTAATATTTTTGTATGTCACAAAGAAGCTTCATTTGGATTTGTTAATGATGAGTATAATGCCCACTTGAAATGTCAAGAATGTTTTTAACACGATTCAATTTTCAAAAGTTTACTAGAATTAATAAAAACCAAATTATTAATTAATGAAAAGAGAAAAAATAGTGCTCAATCTTAAGAAAAAATACATATCATAATTTTTATTTTTTATACAAGAGTTTTTCATCGTAATTAGATTACTCATCTTTACATAATGTCTACTTATAACTATTCCCTAAGTTAAAATTGTTACATCTATAACCAAGTTCTCTAACACTCACACTAAGCTCTAATTGATTTCTCTTAAAACATCCAAGAAACACTTATTTAATGTTTAGCCAAACAAAGCATTGCAAGGAAAGGTAATATTCATCATGTAAAGAGACTATAACACAGAAGTATGAGCGACACCTAAGGTGGATGCATTAACTTTTATTATGAAAAATATTACAAGAGAAAGAGTACATAAGTGAGTTTGGACACTACCTCTAACTCATTACAAAAGTATAAATGGTCCAAGACACAATTTCCTATTGCCCAAACTGCTTACACAATCCAACCCCTAAAGCATCTATGGACCTACCACTTGCAAGTCTAGTTCTTCAACAAATCTTCCAATACCTAAGTCATTCATTGTGCTAAAACCTAGACTTAGCCTTTCAAAACTCATTTTTCACTTTTTCATACTTGAATGCCAATAATTGAATACATTTGCAAATATAAACCGCCATCTACATTTGTATAATTGCTCTTTTTTTTTAAAAGAAAGGCCATCATTGCTCTTTTTTTTAAAAGAAAGGCCATTATCTAGATTATAAAGTGTTATACAAACATGAGCATATATACTATATTGCATTTTGGGAAAAAATAAGTTATCATTGTTTAAAAATTTATATTTTTATATAATTATACACAATTTAATTTATATAAGTATAAATTTAATTTTAAAATATTATATTGTTTTTTTATTTTTTTTTAATTTTCTTTCCTTATATCAAACTCATTGTAGCACAACTAATAAAATAGCAAATAAAAGCTAATGCCAATTGGAACTAGTGCTCCGGCGAAGACTATTTTAGATCTTGGATCCAAGACAGATCAATTTCTTTGTACACTGACCTCCTTGGTATCATGATCTCGAACATCTGGTGGGATCGAAATAACGTTGTTTTTAAGATAAGTATGTTCCTCCAGAGGTCGCTGTGGAAATATCGCTTAGTCATGAAGAAGAGTTCAAGGAAGAATTAAGGGAAAGTAAGTCTCGGATAGTAATTCCTCCACCCATTGATTACACCATCCCTTGGGGATACTTCAACGGGGCCAGTCAAGGACACACTCCTTCATGCGGAGTGGGGGTGGTTATTTTTATTAGTAACAACAATTTTATTCACATCAGATATGCACTAGGGGGCAGAGCAAATTACAGAGCAAAACTTATAGCACTCTGGACCCTTATGGAAACTGCAAAGGAAAAAAACTTGTCAAAGCTCCAAGTTTTTGGTGACTCCAAGTTAGTGATTGATTGGGCGAGGGGTAGCAGTAATATTCAAAATCCTAGGTTGGCCTCATTGCTAAGAGAGATCAAGCTTAATTTCAGATATTTTGAATGGCTATCCTTCCAACATGTTATGAGGGAACTTAATACAAAGGCAGATGAACTCTCAAAGGAAGTTATGCAGCTGCATAAAGGAGCCTTCATAAAGGAGCCTTCGGTTTTTGTGAGTTCTTTGAAGGAACATAAACTGAAGCAATGGAGTTTCATCTCTAAGGAAGCTTTTATTTATTTGACATGTAGGGTTGTATATGTTATTTGGTCAGTTTGAACAAGATGAAGAAGTTTTTGAAAAATCCTACAAAGGCTTCTTTTGAAGTAGATTAGATGTATAGACTATATAGTTCCTGAAGAAATCCTACAAAGACTTGACATGAAAGACTGCAACATGTGTATCCTCATATGAATATAAAAGTATTTGTTTTTATAAAAACAAAAATTCATTGTATGAATACGATAAATTATTCATATAAATCAAGGGATTATTTTTTTCCATATTTTGGTCACCACTTATATGTTATGATAGATGATAATTATTATTTATTCACCCATAATCATTATTTAAAATTTGTATTTCTTTCATAAATAAATATTAAACAAAACAAAAATTAAAATCAAAATATAATATTATTAACTAATTCTATGAATAGCAACATAAATTTTGTTTTGCCCCCAAATTGAGTAATTGATCACGGCACCAATGCCACTACCACGTGAAGGATGGAGGATCGAAATTTTTTCCTCCAACCATTACTTTCTCTACGAGCTGGTACAGTTCTAGATGCTCAACATAAAGGTGTTTGGAATATCTGCTTGAGATTCAAAGGTTAATGATGAAGGGGGTGGAGATGATATTATCCATTATCACACTATTATACTTTAGGTGGAAAACAATTATGGTTTCTAGTTAATTTGTAAGGGTGTGGTCATAATGGATGTGTGGATGATCATGGCCCATAGTGGACATGGATTTCTTAATATTTGAAGTAGGGGTTGGTCATTTGGTTTAACACTTTGGACCCTCTCTGCATTGGAACAACCATCTTGTCAAGAGTGACAATCCCTCCACTTCTATGGGTTTGATTCTTTCTAATTCTTACTTGTTTCTCTTTTCTATTAGTGAGGCCCATCTGTTGGTGTGGCTCATCTATTGGTTTTCCCTCAAGCTTGGATGTAGACTCTTTGTTTTGAGGGTTCACTCATTTTTATTTGGAATTTCTTTTCTCCTTTCTTTCCCCTGCCTAGGTCCCATTGAAAATAAAAGGTCTCGTTGAAAATCATCTTTCCCCCATTTGGGATCAGTTTATGAGTGTGGTCTTTAGGTCAAAATTGGATGGGACACTACCCTCCCAGTGTCGATGCTACCCTGTTTTTTCCATTGTTGAACAAATGACCAAGGATATTCCATAGTCGAGTAGTCATGGGGCTAGAAGGAGAGGGGTATCCAAGCCTCTTCCCTCCAAGAGAGCCTCCCATTGTTCCTACAACACGTGGACATAAAGAGTGGTGGAACATGCTAGACAACTCTTTTGTCTTGGCATGCCTCTTGACGTGCGACAAAAGTTTGAGGAGATTGTGAACTAGGCTAGGTAAATGCATTTAAAGAATCCTAAGCACAAGTTTAAGAAAAAATTTCATGGTTGGGTCTCTGATTTAGTTTTTTCAAGATCTAGAGACACTAAAGTTCTCAGAGCCATGGAGTTTTATTGGTTGGTCAAACCTCTCATTTCTCTATCAATGGAGTACAAGAATGACAACAAGGTTAATATGGATGAATCTTTGGATAAGATTAGATGTCTAGAAGCCAAATTCACTATTTTATAATGAGTGGCATTTGGAATTAGTTTGAAAGGTGATAGATTGGGACCCTGACAATGAGGATAACACAACTAAGGTTGCAAGCACTTTAGGCTCCCCTAGAACTAGCTCCAACCCAACCTTTGTTGAAGAAGAGTTGGAAACTGACACGAATGGCAAGGCCAAGGCACATTAGATATCCAACCATGCTGGCCGAACCAAGCCACCTCCTAGTTAATTATGTTGGATTTAGTTTCTTTCAATTTGGATACGATCTTATGTCATAGAAAACTCATGTGGACTCTCTCAAATAACATATGAATACATGAGTAAACTAGATTAATAAAGATAAACATAATGTTTTCACTATGACTAGTATGTTAGTAAAGAATACAAATACATTTGGAGAAAACACATTCAACATTGCTATACACAATTTTATTTAATTAAAAAAACTACAAAGGTACATATCCATACAAAATGATGAAACTAAATTAATGACAATAACCATATAAAATGAGTAAACTAAATTAAAGAAAAAAATAATTAAAGAATAGGTTAATAATATCACTGAAGCATGCCACTTTAAATGTTATGAAATATTTTAGTTGTTTTTTTATTTTTTTTTTAAGGTGGAAAAACCTATCATAATTCAATTATAAACTAACAGTAAGAACAATCATCATTGTCTATTATCCATGAATTTGGGAGCTAACTTTTCAACATTATTCAAGGAAAACAATGTCACTTGAAATGACTTGTTGGTGGTTTGTAAGGGCATAGACTTTCATTCCTTCCACATGCCTTTGGGTCTTGGGACATGAACCCCTAATTTCAAAGAAGGTGAAATTTTAACCAATTAGAAGTAGTTTTAAGTCTTTCTCTACGACCAAAAGATTGTTTCAACCTAAATAATATCCAAAAATAGTCAATGTCACTTGTGGTCATCATTGAGGGTATCTCCACTAGGATCATGTGATTTTTAGTAGCATTTAACCTTAATCCCGTACATGAGACTAGAAACTATTCCCAATAAAAATTTAACCATTTACCTAAAAAATACAAACTTCTCATTATTAAAAGGAAGTTAACATTTTAATTTATTTTTAATATTTATATTTTAATATTATATAGAAAAATCATTATGGAAAAATAAAAAAATGATCTATTTTATTCAATTTAATTTTTACTTATAGGTAAGTATTCCAAATATATACATCAAGTAAAATAAATGGAATTACAATGTTTCCAATCTACTTTATAATTGTTTTTATATATTTTTAACTTAATTAATAAAAAATATATAATCAATTATTAATCCACTCATTTACATAACTCTCTCTTATATATAATTAATAAAAATATAATAAATTATTCATTTTTTTCACCTAAATATTAATCTTCATGTAAAGATGATGGTGATCTTTATCATCCCCTAAGATTAATGAGGTCTATCAAATAATTAAAACAAAGTAAGTATTCTCCAAAATTTTATTTCTAAATTTGAATATGGTGGAAACGAAAGTACCAAAGTTGTTATGCTTTTCATAAGTGAAGAGGCCCATAAGAGTAATTAAGTTATGAAGATGGGTAAAATTATGTCTTATAATATTCAGGGTAGGGCATATTAAAAGGAATTGGTGTTCAACTTCAACATCCTTTGCATCATAACTTCTTCAATATGCTCATCTGAAGGTGTTTTTGGGTTAGTCCAAAGACTAGTTTCATTATGGAGGTCATGGACATTGATCTTGATTTTGAGAATATTCTTTTTGTTCATTAATCTCATAATGTTGGAAAAGTAGTTTTGATGAACCGAATTAGGATTTATAAAATATTCATAGTATTTCAACCTCTTCTTAGAAATTATTTAATTGATATTCTACATGTCTTATCTTTAAACTTCATAGTGATGTGAGATTTAATATTGTCGATTTTACTAATTTAAATATCTTTTTTTGTGTTCCAATAGTTAAGACATGCCTCAAGATCTCGAGTCCATCCTCTTTTAAGCATGTGGTGGCTATTGTTCATACAACCAATAGCATGGAGGCTATCTTTGTTTGACTTGAGCAATTTATGTTTATAATCTAAATATCTAATTATGTTTTTGACTACATGAAAGTACAAATAACTTAAATCAAGACAATAGGGACAATGAGTGTTGCATTTAATTTTTAAAAATATAGGTTAAAAACCAATTTTGGAGTTTTCTCAATTTTATTCCAAGTCTCATGAGGAATATTGTAAGCCCAAACATAAAAAATGTAAAGAATCACCAGGATAACTAAAGTGTTGGAAAATATTTTTCTTATACCATTCTTAAAGTTAAACATTCTTTCATTTGTTTTCAAGACTGTAATAAGATTTCCAACCACTAGTGGTTCTTTTCTCAACATTATGGTTCCAATCCAAATAACAATTGAATTCAATACCTAATTACTTGAGAGATACTACTATTCAAGGGTGTTATCATCATATGAAATTAAAGGAAAAATAATTTTCTTCTTTTTATCATAACCTTGGTTTTATTGATATTAATGGTAAGTTCATATTTTTTTAGTAAGTGTTAGATAACTTTGAGTTTCTTCTAATGATATTCAATAGTTGTAGAAAAGATAATACTATTAGGAGAATATAATAGAATGGTGACAACAGGCTTGATCATGTTGATAGCAATGCATCACTCTTATAAAAATTGCCCAATTTTATCGATAGAGATGCAAAAGAGGGTGGGAGAAAGGGGGAACCCTTACTTATAGCCAATGCTACAATTAATGTCAATTGACAACTTGCTTTTACACTTCATTTTAGAAATAGCCTTTTCATAGAGACCAATCATAGAACTATGGAGATAAGAATTATTACCAATTTCTTCCAATAGTTTGCATAGCTTGGCTTTAGGCACAATGTCGAAGACTTTTCTAAAATAATTGAAATGACATATATTATCTTCCTTTTTTCCTATAGAAACCTCAATAATAACTATACAAGTGGAAAGTTGACAAGTTGTAGCATGTTTATTCCTAAACTCTTATTTCCCTTTAGCTCTTTTATTATTTTCCTCGAGCCATGGACTACTTTTCATTTAAGGAATCAAGACAAATAGTTTTTCCAAATAGGGAGTAGTCATGATAGCTCAAATTGGATGGATCGTCTATGTTTCCAGATTTGAAAAGAGACATAATTAAACTTTAATTCCATTCGTAGGGAAGCGTTTATTAACATATTTATGGAAATTATTATTAATATGAGGCATCAAATTAGAATCACAAGTTTTATGTTCAAGATTTGGTATCCTTCAGTGTCTTTAGATTTCCCTTAGTGAGGCATTTAATGCTAAATTTTATATCCTTGGTTGAGAAAACCTCAGTGAAGTGATAAGTGGCATGGATATCCTCAAAGACTAAATGGAAACATAATTTTTTCAAAGGTAGGAGTTTCAATCATTTATTTTAATATTACTTGATTCTTTATATTTTCTAGGGTTAATGCTAGCATAAAATATTTTAGGATATTTTTACATAATTATGTAAGTTGTTCATGGTTTGTGGTTAAATATGGATGTTTTTTTTATCTAGGTGGATATTGGTGGCCACCCACCTATTCCAACTGGCTCCTCTTGTCGGATTTTAGTTCATCACGTTCTTTTGTAATCCTTTGTAATTGTGGGTTCTACATTTTCAGGGTTGTCTGAAGCTCTACACAGTTTCCAGGTGGATATTGGTGGTCACCCATGTAATCCAACTGACTTATTTTCGAAGTTTTCATGTCAGCACATCTTTCTGTACTTCCAGGGCCGTTTTGGGGCATTAAGCAATGTTTTTTTGGCGTGCCATAGTCAAATTGTAGCCAAAGTCAGAGTTTCATGGAAAAATGTGTAGTCCTCTATAAGACCTTTCCAATAGACTATCACGTGCCTAAAACAAAGGTCGTATGCAAACTTTACGACCTTGGGAAGTTGAGGTACCAACTTACCCATAGGCGCCCACATAAATTTTGATGTTTCATCTCCTAGGGTTAGGTTTTTGGATGTCTAGGGTTTTGACATTCATGAGTAATGTTAAAATTGCCTTTGGAGCCTCATTGTAATCATTATGCTCAGATGGATGCATGTAGCAAGCCACATATCTTCTTAGAGATAGCTACCACCATTCGAGCAAGTTGTTTCGAGTTCTACACTTTTACAATTTCATCCTATTTTATTTATTCAATAGAAGTTATTGTTTAATGGATATTTGTTGTTTTTTTTCCTATCTCTGTGTTCTTTTATTTAGTATTTTATTCCTTTCATTCCACTCATAAATATTGATCAGTGGTATCAGAGTGATCTGCTCTTCATTTATTTTTCTTCGTGCATATCCCCTACAATATCTGGGTACAAGAAGTTGGAACTCGAACCAGTCGAGCCTTTGCAAGATCGTCCACTCCAAACCCAAAAAAAACCCATGGGGGACAAGAATAAAGAGGATGGAGTAGGAGATCCTTTTAAAATGTTGCTCGAGGAAGCCCTTGCATGACAAAAGAACAAAATGATGGACAACTTTGCATAGATCCTTCGATGACTTCCCACATGAGACACATCTTCATCAAGCGGCCATGAAACCCCCTTCAAGGTAAAAGTAAATTTTGATATTCCATTATTTTAAGGACTGATAGATGCGGATGTTGTAGATAAATGGTTGAATCTGCTCGAAGGGTATTTTTCGGTCCAAAATTTTTCTGATAGGGAAAAGATTAATTTTTCACTCCTCAAGGCCAGCCCCCATGTTAAGGACTGGTGGGATACTTACTTTGAGCAAAGGGCCATAGAGGAATCTACAATATTTGCAGTCGCTCCCACATGGGATTCATTCAGGGATTCCTTTAAAGAACAATACTACCCTGTTGGAAGCTATGAGGACCAGTACAAAAGATGGACCACGCTACCTCAGGAAAGGGAGTAGGCAATACCATATTTCACCAATATTTTCCATACCCTACTCACCAAATTGGGTATAAATACTCTGAACGGCATCTGGTGCTCAAGTACCGTAAATGTCTGCATAGATACATCCAGAAAGAAATAGAGTTTATGGACATCACATCATTAGGTGAGGTTTATAGATATGTTGTCAAGATCGAGAAACAATTTAAGTAGAAGAGGTGAGAGTTTGTATCTGCAAACTCCTCACAATCGAAGCAAGGAAAAGGAGGCCTCAACCCACAAAACAAGGGAAAGAGAAAAGATGGCCTCTCTTAAGACAACCAATCCAAGCCGCAACCCAAGAAGGGTAATGAGAAGATGAAGAAGGACATGGGAAAATGGTGTGAATACCATAACATCTCTTGGCACAAAACTGAAGAATGTCTCTCCAAGAAGTCACTGGTGGTCGAGCTGAAAGATTCTGAGTCAAAGATATATTATGACTCCAAATCAAATCCAGAAAGTGGGAATCAGATCATCGATGCCGAACCCAGTGCCACTATCACTACCACCAAAGTACAACCAAGTGAACTAGAAGAACTGGAGGAAGGGGAATGCCTTTTTCACTCATAAATGTGGGTAAAGGAACTCCGCTACATTTCATTGTCAATAAAGGAAGTTAGAAGAAATTTATATTAGTAGAGGTTGTCAAGCGACTGGACCTGCTAATAACACCGCACCCGCATCCCTACACCATCGACTCTCTTTGCCAAGGACAATATCTTCGTGTCATCCAACAATGTCATTTTCCCTACAACATCAATCCCTTCAAAGACGAGGTATTATGTGATATTGGTCCCCTTGAATTTTTTGATTTTATTTTAGGCTAGCCATATTTGTGGAAGCAACATATTGTGTATGAATCTAGACCCTGCAGTGTTATTATTTCTTTGAGTAGACAATTGTATAAGATACCAGAGGTAGTGCCAAATATCATTATTTCTTTAATCTCTGCTAAACAATGCAGTAAGGTCATTTCATAGATCGCGAAGTGCATCTTCTTTGTGATTTGTGCCTACAGTAAGAAGAAGGTCGCTGCCACATCCGTGACCTCCACATAGAGCCTCTCTTTGTAGTAGAAGCAAGTGGACAGGATCGTGGAAGAGTATAGAGACATCTTCTCTTCACCCACCGAGGTTCTGATGCACTGCCAAGTCAAGCATCCAATTGATCTAATCCCCAGTGCCTTGCTTTTTAATGAACTAGTATATCATCACTTGCTGATGGAGAATGATGAAATCAAGCGCTAGATTCAAGATCTACTTCAAAAGGGGCACATCATATCCAGTTCCTCCCCTTGCGGAAGCCCGATTGTGCTAGTGTAGAAGAAAGATGGGACCTGGCGGCTCTGTATTGATTACAGAGCACTAAACAAAATCATATTCAGGAACCGATACCCAATTCCAAGAATTGATGAACTTCTTGACCAACTCAAGGGGGAAAAGTTCTTCATCAATATTGACCTAAAGTCTGGCTACCACCAGGTTCCCATCGAACCAACTGATGTATGGAAGACAACTTTCAAATCTAAAGAAGGTCTCTTCGAATGGCTAGTCATGCCCTTTCGATTAACAAACACACTAATAACTTTCATGATATTGAGGGATGATGTATTGAGATCCTTCACCAAATATTTTGGGGTGTTATATCCGGATGACATCCTCATCTTCAACAAAAATTAGGAGGAGCACATGCAACATATTCAATAGGTTTTGGGCACTCTGCGACAACAAAAGATATATGTCAACTTGGATAAATGCTCCTTTGGCATGAACATGGTCCAATACTTGGGCTACTTTGTTAATGAGCATGGGGTACATGTGGATCCACCTAAGATCCAATTTATTCATGACTGACCAGCCCCGACCACACTAAATGAGCTTCTTGGTACTTGTCAACTTCTATTGGAGGTTAGTGTTGGGATTATCCCATATTGCATGGGCCCTTAGCCAAGTAACCAAGGTCGGTGGCAGGGAAATTTTCACATGGGGGTAGGCACAAAAACATTCATTTGAGGATCTTAAGAATCTCTAGAACCTCAAGGCATGTGAACCCAACGCATGAACCTCAAGGTGCACGAACCCAACGCATGAAGGTGTTCCACCCAACACCAAAAGAAAAATTACAATGCTCAACAACACTCACACGGAAGGCACCGACTCCACCCAAGTTATCATTCGCTGCTATCCAATAGGGTGCACCATGATCCCCTCATCAGGAATCATGCCATCCCTAGGTGATAGAAGCGTCAATAACCTTGGCACGACACAGTATAACGAGACCAAGGACTCAAGAAATTCCAACGCGCTAGGAGGTGAAACAACTGACAAGAAGACTACACCTACTCCCCCAAGCAACAGGTCAACGAGACGACTACGACAATCATGCAACACAATTATTTCTTCTGAAACAAAAAACTCGTCAAATCAAATGATTGGTAGGGGAACAAGGATCGTTACAGCTATAACCCAATCCCAAACTAGATAAACATATATCACCTTCCTTTAGAACTGAATCCACTATCTTGTAGAATTGAAACTATAAGAATTTGTTGTCTTAATCGCAATTTAAAAAAGGGCTAGGTTGCTAACTTAAGAAATTGTTATTATTTGAACTACAACCGTAAGCAATAGGCTTGATGTGACTAAACACCAATTTAATCGCATAAAAGAATAATTCGTTTACAAGGTTGTACATCGTGATGCTACCCATGTTGTTTCATAATAAAGGTAACAACCATATAAATATTGAAATTGCCTAACTAACCTTAATTTTTTT
>SNQJ01S0217117.1:0-15421 GCA_010110895.2 Picea sitchensis | reverse complement strand
GGAGATTAAGAAGTTTAATGGGAAAAGTTTTGAGTTGTGGAAGCTCAATATGGAAGATCTATTGGTGGACAAAGATCAGTGGATCGCAGTGGATCCAGGTACTACACCTACAGGAAATTCAACAGATGACTGGAAAAAGTTGGATCGGAAGGCGAAGAGCACAATCCGACTGTGTCTCTCACATTCAGTATTACTAAATATGTCATAGGAAGCTACAACCAAATATTTATGGGATAAGTTGGGGAATTTGTAATAGTCTAAGTCCCTAGTAAATAAACTATTCCTGAGAAAAAAATTGTATAAAATTAGGATGAGAAATGGAGACTCGGTGGAAAAGCATTTGAATGCATTCAATACTGTGGTGAGTTAGTTAGTATCTATGGAGATTGAAATTTCAAATGAAGATAAGTGTATCAGTTTACTGTGCTCTTTACCAGACTCATGGGATAGTCTAGTTATGGCCATAGGTAGTAATACAAATGCCTTGAAGTTTGATGAAGTGGTCGCATCCTTGTTGTTGGAGGAGATGAGATAGAAGAACATGGAAGGACAGAGAAAAGATGCATTGTTTGCAAGAGGAAGCTCCCAGGAAAGAAATAGATCTAAGTCCTCACGTAGGAAATCTATCTCTAAGGGAAGATATAAGTCTCCTGAAAAGTTTGTAAAGGTATGTTGGAGATGTTGAAAAGAAGGGAACTACAAGAACCAATGTAGATCCAAAATTGAAAAAAAAAGGGATCCAAAGAATCTCCTTCTACAGAAGAAATGATCTCCAAGGAATAAGGAGGGGATGTGTACTTGGCTTCTTCAAGAACACATGCAAATGATGAGAAATGGTTGGTTGAATCAGGTGCATCCTTTCATATGACTCCCCACAGAGAGTGGTTCTGTGAATATGAAAGGTATGATGGTGGTAATGTTTTCCTAGGTGATGACTCCACAATCAGAATCATAGGTCGAGGAAAATTCAACTTGAGGCTCATAGATGGAAGGATTAGAAAACTAAATGGTTTTTTTCACATCCCAGAATTGGCCATAAATTTTATTTCTATAAGAAAAATGGACGATGCGGGGGTAAAAACAATATTTGAAAAGGAAACCTGTAGGATGGTCTGAGCAGAAATGGTGTTATCGAAGGGAGTTCGGTTTGGAATTTTCTATAAGATGTATGGAAACACTATTAGTGATTGGTGTAATAGTTCCATTGTTTCTGATATTGGTGTTGAAGAAGAAAGAAACCCTACAGTCTCTGGAGAAAAGGTTATGTTGTGGCATCAAAGACCGGGGCATATGTAACATCCCTATGTTATTCTTGCAACCCCAATTCAACAACAACATCAACAATCATCCAAACAGTTAGTCCAACAATCCTAATATTCAATTAACCATGGTGCAAGAATAACCTTTATTGTTACCAATCAACATCAACACATGACTACTCGTTGTGTTTGAGAGTAACAATTCTAAACATTCACAGGTCAAATCAAGTAAGGGCTCTAGAGGGAACCAATTGCTAAATCTGTCATGCATCTACATAACTTCATGACACAAGATTAACTAACATTAAGGTCAAGCTGCAAGAGTATGATGACGAATCAATCGTGTTCCCCCAAAAAAATAAGGCGTGCAAGAAAAATTTATTACTAAACCAAACATCCATCCCATGAAGAAATGCGTGCGAGAAACCAAGCCCAACATTGTAAAACTATCGTTATTCAAATGTGCAAGAAATCCAATCATTATATCACTACATAATCAATGGCACAATATGAACATTCATTAAACATTTATGGGGCCAAAGCCATAACACATAAGTCCACTCACACCTAGGTAATGCATAGCATGGCACCAGTATTTATCAATTAAAATTAAGGCGCAGACAAAAAATCATCAATCCAACTGGTATGAACCTTAAATCACTAGTGCCCGAGGACCCATCACTTGGTCATTACACAATGACAAGTTTAGAGAACAAGCAGTTCATTGACTAAACCCACATTACATACATCATTTCCTGTTCACGAAGAGGTCAAAGGTCTAACGTCAAAATCACATTAAATTCATGGCGCGCAAGGGTCTGGTATCTAAAAACTAACCTTCGTTAACATTAAAAATTCCACGTGTGATGATTCTAAATTCTAAACAATCACATCAACAACATGTATGTGCGAAGGTCCGTAAATGTTGCGTTCAAAGGATATTTGTAACAGTTAATACAACTGAGGCCCTGACAGAAAGGGAGATTTCAATAAAGAAATAAAACGAGAATAAGGAATCTGAGGCACTAAGGAGAAGGCCGAGAGGGGCATGCAACGCAGAGGTTAAGGCATGCATGCGAGAAAGAGTGAATTCCCCTGGTATTTTTACACAAAAGGAGGTGAATGCGTTGCGCGAAAATACGAACAGAAGGCTGGGTAAGGAGCCATTAAAACATATCGTCTTCCTTCTAAGGAAAAAGGTTGATCGAGTTTGACCAGTCAGCTAGGCCCACCGGGTTTTATTCTTTATTTGCTTGGTGGCAACGTGGATGAAGTGAGGGCTGGTTCTTCTGTCAATATCATCCAGCAGCAAAAAATTGAAATCCTGTCGATCTCCCAGAAGCAAAGCTGAATCGGTTGTGGCTACAAGCTGAGTACACCTACGCACGATATGCGACCCTCAGGAAGTTACTATGGGCGGAATCCGGTGTCCCTGGTTATCACAATTTGTTGTGTGTAAAAGGGGAAACTAAGCCACTTCGACAGTCTACCTAAAAGTTATCACACATTCAAGGTGTAATTAGAATTGTTTGAATTAAATTATAAGCAAAGCCTCTCCAACCCCTCCCCTCCTCCCAAATACTGAAATTGTAATAGATTTTGAAGATTTGTAAGTGTATATACACTGTAGGTTGTATGTATGAAGTCTTTTTTCGCTCACAGATCTTACAATGGATTCAGCGGATCATCTTATCTTCTCTTCGTCGCCTTACAACTTTCGTAGCTCAAAAGGGTTAGGTCGCAGGAATTATTTTTTCCTATCTAGATGTGTGAGGTCGTGTGGATCTGCCTATTGTTGTTTTGTAAGGAAAATCCAGGAGATTTTGTATAGGATCGGCTCTAAAGGAGCACACAATGTAGGGATGGACATAAGTATGTAACGATAGAATTATGAATACAAATATTGCTTGTAACGGAATTTCTGTGGTCAATGGATATATCGTTTCCATTAACTACACAAAAAGAGGGTTGGAACATAAAATCCTGCGTGGAGGAGTATTCTAGACTCACTTGGGAATTTTGGATGCGTTCGGGCAGGCAATCAGATAAAAACTAGAATCTGACTCTACAGTCTCAAATATTAATTAGAACAAGGGTGCCTAAATTATGGATGTTTTTATCGCAAAGAAAATGTGAAACGTAGTCTTCCCTAACATGATCCACAATTGAATAATAAAGTCTTAACCAAAATAAGTTGAGGGCTGGAACGAAGGATTAGTTGCAACAGACAATAAGTAGAAGTGAATTTAATTGGTACATTGTTAACAAGTTTTGAAGAAAAACCAATAAACAGTTGATTCTAAATCTTTAACAACATTTGAATAAAGGAAAAACGGCATACACTAAGACCATTATAATAGATCAAGGAGTCTTCCAAGAATTCCATTGTCGGATCAAGTTTCCATGAATTTACCAACTACTGTACCAGAAATTTGTTACAATATTTACCAATATCTAAATCTCCATATAGGTTACTTATACTAATTTACGAATGCTAAATTTAAAACGCATACTGTAACCAAAGGCGTAGAATCCGAATGGTTGTCTCGCGCTTGCACTTCGTCCAACACCTGCTTGCCAACTGATGAAACCTCATCGGTACCACCCAGCCAACGCTAGGGGTACTCTTCTTCTCCCTGAGCCCCCCGAGACACAAAGGGGCCACGGGCACAATACCAGATAATTCTAGCTCCCAACTCATCTCGCAAGGTTGAGCTACCACTCATTACCCGAGCTGGATATCCCAACTCCCATAAGAGAAATTCAATCAAGATAAAATTCCGACAGCGTGACCTTACGCAAACTAGACGTGATCCATACTCTTCCTCTGCCATCCTTTTTATAGATTTTTCAAGTAATTAGTTTCCCAAACCCTCATTAGATTCATTTTTCATTTATTTAATTAGGAAAAACCTCCCCTGTACAAATGTCGCCCGATCCCCTATTTGCACCAGAAAATTAATTAATTAATTAATTATTTTTTCCTATTTCCCTCACCCACCTAAAAGCGTTCCTAAAAGTGCTCCTCAGTGTCCCATTATTCCCTTACAATTCTTAAATGAATTATGCCTTACTTAAATCCTAGTTGAGTTCATAAATAGAAAATTCCAAAGGCTAGAGTCTTTACTAAGTTAGACATTCCCCTTTTTCTTTAAGTTTCCCATTTTCTTTAAGTTTCACTTTTTCTTTAAGTTTTTCCCTTTTTAACTAAATTCAAAATTAGCAAGTTTATACGAACAACAATTTACCTCTTTTAATAATTAAACCTTCATCAAAATTTTTACTTTAATTAATAAATCTTGAATTTTCTTTACCCCTTTGTTGTTATATGTCTAATTAGTTTTTTTTGTTCAGAGGGTCTACCTAGACCTAGGTTTTAAATTAACTAGGCTTGGTGATAGTTCTTAAGGGAAATTTTTTTATTAAAATTTACTCATCACTTCATTCATTTTAAGGTTGACCAGGTTCTAAGGAGGCATAGTTTTCTAGTCACTAGGGTTATTAACTTACCATATTTAAAATCGTGACGTTCCCTTTAGGACACACTACGTGGTCCAAGGGCGCCACTCTCCTCTTTCCGTTTTATTCGCATGATGTGCCCTTCAAGACGCACTATGTGCTTCAAGGGTTCCACTCGCCTATTGAATGAATTTGGTAGAATTCAAACCCCTGGAGTCAATACTCCATCAGGTGATCTTGTGGGAGACTAAGGGCCTCTAAGGAATAACGACCCTACCTTATTGCGCACCCCTTAGAATCATCGTGAGCGACTATCACAATCTGCCCTCACAACATTGTGGGTCTTCTCGCACTAGGTAATTGTTAAACTACATTTCAAGCCATGGTGGGAGTGCTAGTAGGTTATGGTAGGGCTGCTGCGACACCTCTCCCTCAATGTCTCTAGTTGTCGTGTGTGACCCCTTTACTCCAAATGTGAGTCTGGTCAACAATCTATCATCATCCTACATCCATCAATGAAACATGTCAGTGATAACAATCAACATCATAATATCAAATCATATGTACATATGTCACATCAACAACATTCAAACCCTAACAGTCCACTCCTTTACTCGATCCAGAGTCCAAGGAGTTTCATCGATGCCTTGGCATCCTCTCACATCCAAAGTCCTGCACACTCAGGAGAACCTAGCCAATAACACATGTCGATGTAAATACAAAAAAAATAACATATCATCAAATCCACAATATATCATAATAATAATCAAAACAACCAATAGTATAATGACCCGGATCACTTGCACGCAAGTGTCCTCAAAGAATAAGTTTGCTCAGTGTGTGCAAGAGAGGGATGTTACAACATATCGAAGAGAAGGGTCTTCGACTATTACATGGTAAATGTATGGTTGAAGGTATGTATAAATTCTCTTTGGTTTTTGATTTCTGTGAACATTGTGTATATGGGAAGTAGAATCGGGTAAGATTCCCCTCTGGTGCAACGAGGGAAGAAGGAATTTTACAGCTATTTCACAGTGATGTGTTTGGATGTGTGTCAGTTGCATCATTGGGAAAATATGTGTACTATTTCTCATTTATAGATGACTTCTCAAGGAATAATTAGATGTATTTCGTCAGGAAGAAATATGAAGACTTTGACATATTTAAAGAGTTTAAGGATCTTGTTGAGAATCAAACAGAGAAAAGAATTAAGGTGTTGAGAACAAATAATTATGGAGAGTTATGTGGGAATCAATTTGAAGAATCATGTAATAAGTGTCATATAGCAAGGCAGAAGATTGCTCCATATACACCTCTGCATAATGGAGTTGCGGAAAGGATGAAGAGGACGTTCATGGAAAAATCAAGGTGCTTGCTCAGTGGTGTTGGATTAGGGAAAGGTTTACGAGAAGAGGCAATGGGTATTTCATGTTACCTTGTCAATAGATCACCCTCATTAGCATTGGATGAAAAGACTCAACAAGAGGTATGGACTAGTAAGAAACCTTTTGTCACACATCTCAAGGTATTTAGCTGTGAGGCCTATGTTCATGTTCCAAAGGAAAACAAGAGTAAGGTAGATAAGAATGTTGAAAAGTGTATCTTTATTGGGTATAAATATGGTCTCAAAGGTTATAAGATTTGGAACCCATAAAATAAGAAGGTTGTGTATAGACAAGATGTGTTATTTAAAGAAATGAAGGATGTTGTTAAATAGGAAGTCCTACAAAGTAAGGAAGAATCAGAGAAAAGAGAGTTTGATTTAAAGGATGATGAATCAGACTCTACAGAAGAAGAAGATCCTCATACTCTAGTATTGATGATATTAGTTCGAGAAAGAATGCTACCAGAGAGGTATACTCCATTTTATTTATGTTCAAATTTTTCTTTGTCTATTACTAATGATGATCCTAGAACTATCAGGGAGAGAGTGGATTTAGAGGATGAAAAGCTCTAGAAAAAGGCCATGGATGAGGAAATGGCAGCCTTGGATAAGGATGAGGATTGGGATCTAGTGGAGTTGTTGACTAAAAGAAATACCATTGGTAGCAAATGGGTATTTAAAAAGAAGTTGAATGAAGAAGGAAAAGTGGAGAAATACAAAGCTCGACCAATAGCAAATGGTTATTCCCAAGTTGAGGGAATTGATTTTGCTGAAATTTTTTCTCTTGTTGCCAAGTTAACTTCTATAAGATTTATGTTATTTGTTGTTGCTTCATTTGATTTTTAAATAGAACATATGGATGTGAAGACAACATTCCTACATGGGGATATGGAAGAAAAAATCTATATGAAGCAGGCATAAGGCTTTGTTGTGAAGGGAAGGAAGGAGTTGGCATGCAAGATGAAAAATTTCATGTATGGTTTAAAACAATCACCAAGGATGTGGTATCAAAAATTTGATAATTATATGCTGGGACTTCGCTTCACAAGAATCAAAGAGGGTCACTGTGTGTATTTTAAATTAATTGGTGATCATTTGATTTATTTGGTCTTGTATGTGTATGACATATTGGTTATAGGAAACAACAAGGAGTTTATTCAGGATGTGAAAAATGAGTTGTCCTATAAATTTGACATGAAGGATCTCGGTGCTTCAAATTTCATTTTGGGCATGGAAATTAAAACAGATTGGAAAAAGTGGAAACTCTGGTTAAATCAAAGAAAATATGTCAAGACAATATTGCAGAGGTTTAATATGTAGGAATGTAAACCAATCAAGGTCCTTATTCCTATTGGTGTAAAGTTATCTGCAGATCAGTGTCCCAAGACACAGGAAGAGGGGGAGGACATGTCTCGTGTTCCATATGCGAGTGTAGTTGGCAGTTTCATGTATGCAATGGTCTGTACTAGATTGGACATTGCACATGCAGTGGGATTTTTGAGTAGGTATATGTCAAAACCAGGTAAGGAGCATTTGACAACAGTAAAAAGGGTTTTCAGGTATTTGTGTGGCACTTCTAGCTATGGATTGTGCTACCAAGGAAGACCAGTATTGGACAGAGTGTTGGACATACATGTCTTTGTGGATGAAAATTGGGATGGAGATCTCGATCGTAGGAGATCTACAAGAGGGTATGTGTTTAACCTGTTCGGAGGATAAATTAGTTGGATAAGAAAAAGGCAGGTTGTAGTGGTACTTTCAACTACAAAAATTGAATACATGATAGCCACTCATGTAAGTAAGGAATAAATATGGTTACAAAGATTGTGTTTAGGTTTTGGGTTGGTACACCAACTGCAAGGATAGATTGTGACAGTCAGAGTGCAATTTTTCTGGCGAAGAACTTGGCTTATCATTCAAAGACAAAGCATATTAGCATTCAATATCACTTTGTGAGAGACATGGTTGAAGAAAAGAAAGTGTTGTTGATGAAGGTGGACACTTTGAATAATGTTGTAGATTCATTAAAAAAATATGTCAGCACTGAGAAGTTCTCTTGGTGTAGAAGATAAATGGGAATTGTTTCCTTGGATTGTTGACTATGTAACCCTGTAACCCCCTGTATGCAAAGAAAAAAATAAGTGTGAGAATGTTGGGTATGTGTTATATTATTTGCACAACTAGCTCTAGTGTCTGCTACATTGCATCCGGCATGAAAGGGGGGCTATATCCCCCTTGCATGGAGGTTTGGTGGTAGCACCCCCAAGAATTTTTTTTTCTCGGGAAACATGTCGCATTTTCCTCGTTTTTCATGTCGCCTCGATTTTCATGTCCATTGTTGGGAGGTTTTTAGGCACATGGTTTTTCTGATGGTTTTCTATTTCTGGTTAAGGAATTAGGGTTGTTGACTGATCCAAGTCAATGGGTTAGGGTTTTAAATGTCGTTGGCTCCTGTATGTATATTGTATTGTAAACAATGTATTACTATGAATGAATATAGAATATGTTGGTTTTCCTGGTTTGGGTTTGCAGGGGAAAAATCTATGTGTAACATGTGTATTTTTCATTGTATCTTTTCTGTTCTTTTATTAAAAATTTGTTTGCAATAAAATATTGTACAGGGTTAAAATCTACAATATATGGGGGTGGACTGAGTCTGTAGACATTATCACACACCTTCTCCAATACTTCAAGGGAACATACCATAAATCATTGATATTCTTATGGGTACCTTGTAGCCTTTATTTTTTCATATATAACCAAAATCTCTCTCCCACCTTGAATATTTTTTCAATTCTTGGCTAATCATGTCAAGTTGTGTACTTTTCCTATTAATTCCTTAATGTCTCTTGTACTTGCAAATATATTTATGTAAGATTTTCAAAAAAAAATTCTTCTTTCAATGCATCTCCAATGATGTCTTCCATCACTCCTCCTTTCTATCCACATACAACATCAAACGTTGATAGTGCAAAATACCCAAAACGAGTTTAAAAAGAGACTTACCAATAGAAGTGTGGATCACTTTGTTATAGATGTCTTGAATATAAGTCAAATTTTCATTCTCGATATTTCGATGGTTCTAGTTGTAGCCCCTCAAAATCTTAATCAATGTTTTCTTGACTAGTTTTGTCTATCCATTTGTTTATGGATGAAAAGTTGTATATATCTTCAACTTGGTGTCCATCTTCTCCCAAAGTGTAGTCCAAAAGATGTTGATAAATATGGTATACCTATATAAGATGATGTTCATTAGTATCCTAAAGTGCCCCTAGACCTTTTAAAATAAAATATTTTCTATTTATTGTCATTTGATCCTCCTTTTGCTAGGCATAACAATTCATATTTGTTGAACCTACCAACTAACACAAATAGATAGTTATGTCCCTTCTTGGTTGATGGAAAACCACCCATAAAATCCATGGAGATGTTATGCCAAGGTTTAGTGGGTACATGTAAGGGATGGCATAAACCATTATTTCTATTACTAGGCTTATTGGTACAACAAAGTATTCATCCTCTAATAAATTAAGCTACATCTTCTTTGTTTTTGGGTCAATACACATACCTTTGTAAGTTTTAAACTATCTTCCCAACACCAAAATGTCCTACAACCTTATAGGAGCGATCCTCTCTTATAATATGTAGTATTTAACCTTTAGGAACACAAAGTTTGTATAGATTGTAGAGAAACCCATTCTGAAGATGATAGTAAAATTTCTTGTCACCTTCTTCTACACAAATTTGGCCCTATATCTAGAGAACCACCTCTATAGTATCATCTTCCATGTATGCCTCTTTGTATGCATCATGGGTAAAAGACTTGATGTTAATAAGAGTTCCCAAAGTTTTAATCATAGATGTGGGTGGCCTTGAAAGCATGTTTTCCAACTTATTCATGCTCCCCTTCTTATATTTGATGACTAGATGAAATTGCTACAAAAACCCCATCCACATGTAGTGTCTGATTTGTTGAATCTTACTGTAGGTGTATAAATATTATAGGGGCTAGTGATCAATGTGGATAATGGTTTCATTTCCCATTAGATAGTTCTTCCACTTTTTAATAGCTTGAACTAAAGCATAAAGTTCTTTATCATACAGAGGGTAGTTCAAGACTTCACCATGAAACATTTCACAATGATAGCATATTGTCTTACCTCCCTTCATCAAGACTACTCACATAGAATATCCACTTGCATCTGTCTCCACTTCAAAATGCTTTTGAAAATTAGGAAATAAAAGAACTAGTGCTTTCCTGATCTTCCATACTTGTTGATTCTTCCACCACTAGAAAATATTAACACTTCCTTTTATGGAATGAAGTGGCCTAGCTAAAACTAAAAAGTATGCTATGAACTTTCGTAACTACTACACTTCCCCAAAAAATATCCTAACTTCAGTGACATTAGTAGGCAATGGTGACTTGAGGATTTCCTCCATCTTTGCAGGATCTATCTTGAGTACCCATCCACCAATAACATACCTCAAATATGTGAATTATTTTTTAGAAAGCTCACATTTTTTAAGGTTATTCAAGAGATAATGATTTTTGAGAGTCTCTAATACCTACATGACATATGAAATATTCTCTTCCGAAGGAAATTTTTAAGCCAATATATCATCTAAGTACACTATCACAAATGAATCTAGAAAAATATGCAATACACCATTCATCAAATGCATACATATAAATAGTTCATTACATAAACCAAAAGGCATTACCATCTATTCATATAAACCTTTTTTGATATTGAAGGTGGTATTTCAAGTGTCTTCTTCTTTAAATCATACCTAGTGGTATCTTGATTTGAGGTCTAACTTGGTAAAGTACTTGGCATGTTGTAATTGAACTGGCAAATCAATGATCCTAGGAAGAGAGCACCAATTCTTTAGGGTGATTGCGTTCAAAGCATTATAGTCTGTACGCATTCACCAAGTCTCATCCTTATTTGGTACTATGATTATAGGTGGCCCATAAGGTGAGGTGTATGGTCAAATTACTCCTTTCTCCAAAAATTGTTGTAGCTATTACTTCACCTCATTTGCTTCTAGGGAGGAATGTCTATGTCGCCCAATATTTGGCAATGGGGAGTCAACAAATGACTATATCTCATGCTCCAATTACCTCTTAGATGCTAACCCTTTAGGATTCTTAAACGCATCTCGGTATGCCCACATCAACTCCTTCAATTGATGTTTCTACTCTTTAGTACATCTGTCCAAAGATTCCTTTACTTTTATTCATCGCCTGGCCAATTCTCTCTTAAGAAAAGTAATACAAAATTCCTATTAGAACTGGTCAATTTCTTGGCTTGGTTAGAACTTACCAAAGATATATTTCATTTACGTCCACATGCATTGATGTTGAAATACTTCCCATCCTTCATCTAGTGGTACCAGTTTTATCTCCTCATGAAGATTGCATCCCTCATATACATGTAGGGGATTCCAAACACTACACCACACCATCAAGTGGTACTATATCTAGCTCCACTTTATTAAGATATTTTTTCAGTTATATAGGAAATTTGATCTTACACTATTTATTGACCTTGACCTTTACATATTTATTTACCCATACAAATATATATGGGTTAGGCTGATCATGAACTTCAAATACAAGCTTAATGACCAAATCATCTTCTATGAGGTTAGCTTGTGAACCATAATCAAATAGATCATCCAATTTTATCTTCTTGACCTAGATCTTAATATGGAAGAGTTTATTTATCTTCTTCTATTCATTTTGATGAAGGCTATTAAGGTTCACCTCCTTCGACATTGTAGTGCAGACCACATCAGAGCTACTCTCTACCAGGTTGCTTGAATCAATGACTAGTAGGTTCTTCTTCTCGACATCCTTCTTATGGTTCTTTGTATTCATCTCTAAATGTAGATTCAAACACTTATCTTTGGTGTGTCCATCGATATTATAATGGTTGCAATGGTTTTCTTAGTGACTATTTTCTTCTTGTCCCTTCCTTTCTACTTATTCTTCCCCTCTTTGGAAGCATCTCTGTGGTGTTTCTATTTGTAACCACTTGGTTGTCCTTTCTTATTTCCTATACTTTATAGGCATTATGATTACACACGATCCTCATCAATTTTCCTATATTTAAAGAGTATCACTTGCTTCCAAAAATGACTATGTAGACGCCACAAATACTTTAGGAGTATGTCTAGGTTCTTGGAAGATATATCCAACATAATCTCCATTATTTTGAACTTAGTGGCATACTCTTCCACACTCTAGCTTTACCTCTATCTAAAGTGATGCCAATGGATCCACTGGTTCTCCAATTACTCAGTAGAGTAAAAAAATGACTTGATGAGGTTTTAAATGCCTCCTACTTAGTTACTACTAGTTCACCTTCCAACCTAAGTGTCTTACTATGGCTTTCCCACCAGGTTAGACCATGGCCCTCTAGTTTCAATCGAGAAAATGAGTTATTTTTCTCTTCTTTTATGTTATGGACACAAAAATAAACTTCTAAAATTAGCAACCAATGATTCCACTTAATCGCATCAATATCACCTTGGTGGGATTTGATGTCCACTTTTGCTTCCATTTTAAACATATATTGTGAATAAGTGATGACACTAGTACTTTGTTGCTCTTTCTCTAGCTCTTTTATCAACTCATTTTCGGAGTCTTCATTATTTCCCTATTTTTTCTTCTAATCCAACCTCTAAGTTAGAGCCACCAACCTCCCCAAAAGGTCCACCGTGAGGAGGGCCATGTTGCAAGAGATATTTGCAACTTGTTCTTCCATCTTTAAAAATATGCCCTTTATCTCATCCCGAGGATTCTTATGACTAGACTCATCTGCAATGGCTAGGGTTATTGGATCCCACGACTTCTAGCAAAAACAAAAAAGAAAATTGTTCTTATACCCATATGATCTATAAATTGTCATGCATATTCTATTGGAATAGTTCATAGCTATATATCTTACAATATTTTGAAATATTTTCTTATAAAATTTATTACCTTGGATCTCATAGTTGATATTATTAAGGTAGTGCTAAAAAATTATGGAAATAACTGAAATTTAAATGAATTAAACAAACAAATGAACACACCAACTACACAAATAAACACAATATGTTTCCATGATTTTACTTGGAATGTCGATTTTATTTATTTGAATCTTTTCAAGTAAATAATCGAAGATAAACAGAGACTTCCACTCCACTCAATTTCTCCACCCGTACATGGTTGCAGCTTTCCAAGTGGATGTGGATGGTTCAAATTTCCATGTACCTTCACCATGTCAGGGCATCGAGCATTATAATTATATACAAAGAGTAGCAGAAGAGATCGAGAAGAGGCGGTGGATTGAATTGCTTTAAAAATGAACAAAAATGGTGGGCAGTGCAACAACGAGCCGTTGGGATTCCTTTGGGGTATTCCGTTGACAATCATGGCTTCTCTGATAAGCTTGGTGGGCATGGTCGTCTGGATACTTGGGTTCGTAGTTGTATTTTCTCATCGTCTCATTTTATATGATGCCTGCAGCTTTAAAAAATTAGTGCTATATTTTCTTGGGTGAAGAGTCAGTGCTATATTTTCTGATGGGTGTGTTGCGTTTTGCTATGTTACAGGATGCTGCTTACATTGATATGCCCGGGCCTTATGCGTGACACAATTTTGGTAGAGGTTGCAGCGGAGCTTGTCAGAGCTCCTCTTTACACAATGGAATGTTTCACCGGTTCCAAGTGGCTCCCTGCCAAGAACGATGGGTTCTCAGGAGATCTTCCCTGTTATTCCCACTATGCTCTGTGAGATAGCTGAGATATTGAACTGACTGTAAATTACTTTTTTTGAAATGTTCTGCTTCCTGAATGTACATTGCTTTATTTGAAATTTTCCAAATATTGCTTTGTATATATATTATAAATAATTTGGAAAATTCTATAAAAGTTGTATATATATTTCTCATATTTCTCACGCCATTGATTCATAAACAATTGAAATATGATGCTATGAAATTTCAGCAGAGTATGCTGTTTTTAGGCATTTATGATTCTGCATGAAATATTGATTCTATTCTAGTCTCCATTAGGTCTTTGGATTTAAGATGAAAATAATGCTATTTGGGGAGGGAGCTTACATATATGTGGACGCCGGTCTGAGCATTTTGCTGGTTGTTTTGTTTGCAAGTTTCAAGGATCTGTGTTGATGTACTGTATTTCCAATTACAATTTGGTGTAACTGTTATTAGTACTACCAGTATTTCTTAGTTTATGTTTTGGTTACTTAACACGGTTACATGTTAAACTGGTCATGCTGGACCTAAGAGCCTTCCTCCAGTTCTATTTGCAGCAATATCTTGAAGAACACAAATGATCAACAGATATCCATTACAGATTAGGATTACGTTAAGGGTTTATTCATTTCCATTACCTTAATATGTACAATAAACAATATCTCATCTCTGACAAGCTCCGTTTCAGGCTTATTCTCTCTTTCAGTATTGACCTTTGCTCATCTCCCACAAGTCACTGTGCAGTATCTTAGCTATCACCTGAACCTCTTATGGAATCCAATTCCGTTTCAAAGACTCTTACGTTCAAGCGAACTCCGCTTGTTTTGTCCTTTCTTTTTCTTTTTTTCTATGTCTTTGACGACCAATTTATGTTTTTTTTGTCCTTTTTCCCCGACCAATTTATGGGTTTTAAAATTTTCCTTGTCCTCCGATTTTCGAATTTTTGGAGTGTAATAAGTTTGCCCCAGGCTAAAGATTAAAGGTTCTAAAAAATAGGATTTTTTTGGCATATTTGTTATACATATATGACAATGTAGAAGAGTATTTTGAATGTACGAAAAAAACAAGTTAACGAAAAAACCACGAAGTTAACCAGAGTGGCGAAAAATTAGATAAAAGGAAAAGGTTAAAGAAGTTAGGAAGCCTAAAGGTCATTAGAAGGGTAGTTGAGTTTGTTCATGGATGAAAAAAAAATGTAAAACATTAAATTGATTTTTAAAAGATGAGAAAAAAATAAATAAATGAAGGAGAAAATACAAGCGAAGTTAGTGGATTTTTCAAAATTTATTGGCTTTGGCTAGCTGTTCTAAAAAATGACTTTTTAAATAAATTAATTTTAAGAAATTAAAGGTTTTTTATATTATTATTTATTTATTAATGATTTTCGATCTATTTTAATTATAAATTTATAAATCAAATCTTTTAAGAGAATGATCATTTTGATTGGTAAAGCTCTTAACTTGAAATAAACATAAACAAATAAAGTCATGATTTATCTTGAAATTATTTTGGATCTATTTTAATTATAAATTTATCAAATCAAATCT
>SNQJ01S0217114.1:0-15421 GCA_010110895.2 Picea sitchensis | reverse complement strand
TACAATTATAACACTATAAATGTAATAATTCAATATCTAGGGATTAATAAGGGGTTCTACACATAACATGGGGCTTTTTCTAGGCCTCAAAATTCCCTATAAACCAACACGAACTACGAAAAACATTGATACATGTAACGATTTGTACTAGACTCAATGGACTAGGTCATTATGCATTTTGGCATAGGATTTTCCTTAAGCATAGCATAAAATGGCAGCTAACTATGGTAGCAACCTTAAAATTTTGACCATATAATTCAAATGTCATATTGAAGAGAAAGGAGATGAGTGTGACTTAGTGACCAGGTGACAAAAATCAACAGATGGTATGAGTTGATATTTAAAGGTGAAGAAGACATAATTGGATTAGTGGTGAAAGATAGTACTCACAATCCAATGACCCTTACAAAAATTTAAGTACTTAACCAACGATATTAACAATATTTAGAGAAATAAAATGGAAAAAATTAAACACAAGTGAAAATAAGATTAAACCCAAATAATTATAACCATTGTATTGATGTTAGCTTTTGAGTTACTCTGAAAGTGTTTACACCATGTTTGGGGGCACTTCATGATATTTTGGGTACACGGTGTATGTTCAACCCCTTGATGGTCTAAGATGGATTGGCACATGGGAGATGGTCCATGACAAATTTTCACATTGGAGATAACTTGATCAATGGTTTCTCGAACTTAGTTGGGTTCTTTCTTGGCATTCTTCCCTAGGGCATTGAAGTTCTCTTGACAACATTGGGGATACACTTCATGAAGACAACATGGAGAGGTTCGCTTGCTTAGAGAATTCCCTACTTAGGAGGAAGAGAGTTGTGCATCACAGAGAGCATCAAGCCCTAGATAAAACGGGGTAGCTTGGATTCGTGTATGGAAGCTTGGAGTTGGCTCAAAGATGCTTAGATTGTGACCATGTTCATGCAAGGGGAGTGGACCCAGTGGAGTACATGGCTTAAGAGGAGTGATGGAGTTCATGTGGGCTTGTGATAGAGGGGTGTGGACACACATTTTGTAGTTATATCATCTTAGAGCCCTTACTATGTACAACATCATGTTGGAGCTTTCCATGTGTACCCTTGGAGTGAAGTGCTTCACTTGTGTGAGCATATGTGATTATTGTAGGCTGTTTGTAAGGGATTGGTCCCAAATTGTATTTTTGGCTTCCTTTACCTCCCATATATATAGAGAGAGGAAGGAGATGTTCCTTTTCATTCATATTATCACACATAACTCATCATTATCATTTCACTCTTATGTAATGATGTGATCTAGAGGAGGAGTGTGCCCTAGTAATATTCTCTCTCTTATCTCTTCATTTGTACTTGGTCTCTCTTTCTTTCTTGGAGTTGTTAGGGTTTCATGATCTTCTTGGAGCATCTTTAAGTCTACATTTAGGCTTTCATCCCTTGGAGGTTTGAGTTTAGGGTTTTGTGATGAAACCCTAGGGTGTATTTGGTGAAGAAGAAGAAGAAAATAGGATGTCTTGCCTTGGAGGACTTGTTTGAATGATTTGTGCATGTTGTGGAACTCCTTGATTGAGCTAGGGTTTTTCATCATTTTCTCTAGCTAGGGATTTGGAGAGTTAGTGGATTGTACTAGTCTTTTGTTAAAGTTATAGTATGTACACCAACTTCATCTTGTGTATATTAATGAATTTTTCAGTTTTCCACAACTTGTGTAAATTGCAGATTTGAATTTTATCCATCTATGTTCTTCATGAATTGTTATTTACAACTATATATGTCCTGTTGATTTGACACAAGTAAAGGGAAATTTTGTTAAGTGATTTAACATCATAATTGAAGAATTTAAGGGTTGTTTTACTATTGTTATCATTGTTATAAAAGTGAGTTTTTAGATATGGTTTGTGCATGATAAGATTTCCCTAGAGGACTGAAACTTATCAAGACACTTTGGTATCTTTTCTCTTGGAATGCCTAGAAGATTGGATTGTTAAAGATTGAAATATGTTCACTTTACATTGTTGTTTTGTTCTATATTTCATAACATCCCTAAGGATGAAAATTCACAAGTTTAATATTTGGGAAACCTCTAGTCAAAGAGATGAAATTTTTGTTTTACATTAAAACCTTTAGGTTTAGAAATTTCTACATGGTATCAAAGCTTTTGTGGCTGAAATCACTCTAGGTGTAAGATGGAATTTGTATTTCAGTTGAAGGTTACCTAGGAGAGGTGATTGGACTTGTTTTAGGTTGTTGGGTGTGATACCTTAGGTTGCTTGTGAGAAGCATTTTGACTAGTGGAAGGGTTGTTTCTTTCTCATTTTGCATAATTTTCCAATATGGATATGGATTTGGTTTCTTAATTTTCCTCTAATATTATGCATAGTGTTGGATGGTATCTAGATAGTGGATATTTGAGACACATGACATATGATAGGTCTTTATTAGACAAGATTTGGGAGCAAGAGAGGCATGACTACGGAGCTTGGTGATGATGCCACCTATCCTATGATCCAGGTGATATCGGTGGCCACCCACCTATTCAATCTGACTTGTTTTGGCAGTTTCAGTTTGGCATTTTTGTTCCTAGTTTTCAAGTCCCAAACTTTCAGGGTCGTTTTGAGGCCCTAAAAAACGTTTTTAGGGTCTACCACAGTTAGAATGCAAACGAAATTAGATTCTGACGACAACATGTGTATTCCTCGGACATAACTTTCCAACGAACTATCATGCACCCCAAACCGAGATCGTATGCCAAAGTTACACCCCTGGGAAGTTGATACACCAAACTACCCAAAACGGATTCCACAAATTTGTTGGGAAGTTTAGGGTTTTGGATTTTATTTATGTTAAAAAAGGCCTTTAGAGCCTCATTGTAAATAATATTCTTGCAAATGCGAGTAGTCGTCACATCTCTTCTAAGAGTTAATCTGCAACCATTCTAGCGAGTCTATCACTCTGTATTTTTACAGTCTTTGTACATTTTCGCTCATTAATAGAAATTGTGTATTATTGTATCTCTGTGTTTATGGTTGCATCTTTGATACATTTATGTTATATTATTGGATATTCGAGATATCTCTGTACATTTATTTATTATATCTCCACTCTCATTTCGTGCCGAAAATAATCCGGATCATCCTATGAGAGGATTTGATTCCATTTATTTTCAAATGCCTTTAGGTGATGCTCATGAGCTGAGTGATATTTTTTTTGTTCTTGGTTTGAAAAAGAACCTTCTTTCATTTTTTTGTATGAAAAATATATAGTGGAGAGTTGCATTTGAGGGACAACATTACACCATCAATGATGGTTGTCTAGCTAGTCCGACGACTTTGGATAGAGGGGTGAAAGAGGATGAAATTTATAGGTTAATTATTGATCCAATGACAGTGGACACTTGTTCATACCAGTGAGAAGCTAGAAGAGCCTTCTGATTTTGAGAAGGACTGTGAGATGAAGGAATGACAAAAAGCCATGACAAGGGATTATAAATTTATCCTACATAATGATGTTTCAAAGATTGTATTGAGACCAGAGGGGAAGTTAGTGATTGATTTACACATAGTTGTACAAAGTCAAACATGAACTTGATGGGAGTATTAAAAAATACAAGGCAAGGTTTGTTGTTAGAGGGTTCTTACAGAAAAAAGGGAGTTGACTATGACGAGACATTTACACTAGTTGTCAGGTACATTTCCATCCATACAATTCTGGTCTTAGCAACATATTTTGGATGGAATTTATATCATATGGATGTAAAGACTACCTTATTGAATGGATTGATTGAAGAAGGAGTTTACATTAATCACCCCAGTGGACACTTGTTCATACCAGTGAGAAGCTAGAAGAGCCTTCTGATTTTGAGAAGGACTGTGAGATGAAGGAATGACAAAAAGCCATGACAAGGGATTATAAATTTATCCTACATAATGATGTTTCAAAGATCAGGCTGAGACCGTGAGGGGAAGTTAGTGATTGATTTACACATAGTTGTACAAAGTCAAACATGAACTTGATGGGAGTATTACTAAAAATACAAGGCAAGGTTTGTTGTTAGAGGGTTCTTACAGAAAAAAGGGAGTTGACTATGACGAGAAATTTTACAATTCAGTTGTCAGGTACATTTCCATCCATACAATTCTGGTCTTAGCAACATATTTTGGATGGAATTTACATCATATGGATGTAAAGACCACCTTATTGAATGGATTGATTGAAGAAGGAGTTTACATTAATCACCCAAGAGGATTTGATATAGTGGGTATATAACTCATTTTTGTAGGTTGAAGAAAGCTCTTTATAAGATTAATCAAGCACAACAAGATTGGTACTCTAGGATTGATGAGTTCCTACTAAACTTGGGGTTCACCAAGATTGTTGTTGATCCAAAACCTATTACAGTGTTGTTGGAGGCCGATTACCCATTGGTTCTATATGTGGATGACTTGATCGTTATAGGTAATTCAAATAAACTCATTATGTGGTGCAAAGAGAAGCTGTGAAGTGAATTTGACACAAAGGACATTGGTCTTTTGCACTATTTTCTTGGATGGGAGGTTTGACATGACATGGGAGAAGTCTTCCTTAGACAAGGGAAGTACACCATGGATATTTTGGAGATATTCCAAATGTAGGATTGAAAACTCTTTTCTACACCTATGGAAAGAATATTTAATCTCACTCAAGATGAGGGAGTTGATTTAGTTGACCCATCATTATATAGGCAGTTAATTGGTTCTTTGATGCATCCGTTGAATACAAGACTAGACATTTTCTATTTGATAAATACATCGTGTCTCTTATGGTTGCTCTACAAGAATATCACTAGGTGGCTGCAAAGAATGTACTCAAGTATTTGAAGGACACCATTCATTATGGAATCAAGTATATAGGAGGTGATGGACTATTACTCCATGCGTTTTTTGATTCAAACTAGATTGTTAGCATTGATCCTTGGAAGAGCACTTCTAGTTTTGTTTTTATCTTGGGGTTAGGTTGATATCTTGGTTTTGATTCTTGGAAGAAAGCACTTCTAATTTTTTTAGCTTGGGGTTAGGTTGATATCTTGGTTTAGTAGGAAATAAGTGGTAGTTGCATTGAGTTCAGGAGGTAGAGCATATAACAACATGTTCAATGAGTTGTGAGGTGTTATGGCTTCACAAATTGGACAGTGAGATTGGGGATATGTAGTTGGAGCTAACAATTATGTATTGTGATAATTATAATTACATTAAACTCTATGAGGAACTAATATTTCATGGCCACTCCAAGCAAATTGATATCCGATATCGCTTCGTAAGAGACAAAATTTTGAAGGGTGTTATATCCCTAGATTACATATCTACATTAGTATAGGTCATTGACATTTTAATGATTCCCTTAGAAAAAAGGGAAAATTAATATGATGGGGGAGAAGACAGGTGTCACTGTAAACACTTTCCTTATAAAGAAGGAGTGTTAGATTTTGGGTTAATTCAAAAGTGTTTATGCCATGTTTGGGGGTGCTTCATGAGAATAAGGGTACACGGTGTATGTTTATCCCCCAAGTGGTCTGAGATGGATTGGCACATTGAATATGGCCCATGGAATACAAACCATGATGGATTTCCACATTGGTAATAACTTTCTTCGTGGTTGCTTGACCTCAGTTAGATGTTTTCTTGGATTTTTTTCGCTAGGGCATTGGAGTTCCCTCTTTGATAGATTTGGGACATCCCTCTCATGATGGCCACATGGAGAGGCTCACTTGATTAAAGAACACCAGGAAGAGTTTTGTGCATATTGAAGAAGGACATTAGGCCCTAGACAACTTGGGGTAGCTTGATTCCTATATAGAGGCTTGGATTTGGCTCAGGGACAACTAGGTTTTGATAATGTTCATGTAGGGGGAATGAACCTAGTGGAGTACATGGATTAGGGGATGATAGATGGAGTCCATGGAGGCTTTTGATGGAGGGGTGTGGACACACATTGTGTAAATACATAATCTTGGTGCCGTTATTGTGTACAACATCACCTTAAAGCTTGACATGTGTACCCTTAGACTGGAGTGCTTCATAATTTTGTGTGAGCCTATGTATGATTATTATAGGTTGCTTGTAAGGGATCATCCCACATTGTGTTGTTGGCCTCCCTTACCTCCCATATATATATATATATATATATATATATATATACATATATATATATGAGTCTTTCTCATTCATATTATCACACATCACTCATCATTCTTATTTCACTCTTTTGTAGAGATGTGATGTAGAGGAGGGGTGTGTACTAGTCATATTCTCTCTTTTATCCCTTCATTTGTACTCTCTCTTGGAGTCACTAGGGATTCTTGATCTTCTTGGAGCATCTTTGAATTCTAGTGTTAGGGTTTATCCCTTGAGGCTTAATATTACTCTACTTTGAGATGAAATCGTAGGATGTATTTGGTAAAGAAGAAGAAGAGAAGAGGACACTTTCTGTAATTGCATGACTTGTTTGAGTGACTCATGCTTGTTGGAGTTCCTTGGTTGAGTTAGGGTTTTTCATTGTTTTCCCTAGAAAGGGTTTTGGAGAGCTAGTGGATTGTACTAGCCTTGTGATAAGGCCATGGTATCTACATCAACTTCATATTGTGTATATTAATGAAGTTTTTAGCTATCTACAACTTGTGTAAATTGTATATTTGATTTTCATCCTTATGTTCTTTGTGAATTGTTATTTACAACTATATATGTTTTTTCATTTGACATAAGTAAAGGGAAATTTTGTTAAGTGATTCAACATCATAATTGAATAATTTAATGGTTTTTTACTACAATTATAACTATTGTAAAAGTGTGAGCTTGACCTAGTTTATTCTTTTGATTAGATTCCCCAAAAATAGAAACTTATCTAGACACTGTTATCTTTTCTCCTTTGAATTATGAAAATTGGGTATTGTTATGACTTAAATGTTGTTCACTTCATTTTTGTTTTGTTTTTATATTTCATAATATCATAAGGCTTGAAATTCACATGGTTAAGAGCTGGGAAACCTCTAGTCAATGAGGTGAAATTTCATTTTTCTTTAAACCTTAGGTTCAACATTTCCACAATTGAGAACTCCAAAAGAGTGAGAAATGTTAATGGCCTCTTTGAGGGGGGCAACCCCATATGAGTAGAGCTCAATAACAACACTTCACAAAACATTCAATAGCTAATCTCCATTAATAACTTCTACAGAAAAACCTTAACTACTTGCTATTCCATCATTAATGGGTACCAACCACTTAGTAACTTATTTAATAAAGATAACCCTCATTACATTAAATAACTACCTGATAACTATCTATTAGGTCTCATTGAAAGAAGATATATGTGTTCATTAATTGACTAACTACCCAAAGTGGTGTGTTTTAGGTGGGACCCCAACAAAAAGAAAAGAAAAGGTGAGATGACACTCATGCTCCAAATAAGCACAATGCTAACAATTTCTCAAAATTAAATTGTTGCTCCATCATATAATATAAAAACTTAGTTTCTTTCCCTTTGGTTTTAAAATTTTAATGTTTTGGAATTTTGTGTTTTATGTCTCTTGTTTTGGGTTTTGTTTTATAAAGAATAAAAAAAATGTTTTGTTTTTATATTAAAATGAGGATATGCGCACCACATGCAACCAGATGGTTCAAAACTATAGGCATGGAGCATGATAACAAATGGGTCTTGACCAATGGTGCATTTGAGGTGTGTTTGATGGAAAATGAAGCTTTAACATGGAAATGTGGTGAAATAATGATTCATCATCATGAGTCTAAAGCAAGACAATAAAATAAAGGGTAACCATTGAGGAGTCCATTAGGTAAATGCCAACAATTGAGAAGAGTGAGGCATGATGCTAATTTATGAAATCATGGACTACAAAGACTCATGATCCTATGGGGGGGAAGGGGCATAGATACAAACTTGCAAAGTGTGTTATACTAGGGAAATCCATGGAAGGAGGAGTGATATCATCTATTGAGAGAGAAAAAATAGCCATAAGGGTAAATCATCTCACAATGATGTGATGAAACCTATGGAAAATTCAAAGGTAGAAACAGGTAAAAATGTAGTGTAACAGAGGGAGATATTAAGCCATATTGTAGTAATTAGCTATACTTAACAAGGAACTATTATCATAGGATTTGTACCTATACAAAGCCCAACACAAGATCCCCAAATATTGCATAAATACATAAGATCCCTACCACTATCACCCTAGTAAGAGCATCCCACTTTTTAGTGATGGAGGAGTTCCACCACGGGGGAGGATTCCCCAATGACCTCAAGGACTGTAAAGTAGAAAGTTTAGAAGCCAAGCCCATCGCCTCTCTTGATAGCCTAAGTCAAGGTCTAGGTCAAAGGGAATAAGAGGTATGAATTTGTTTGAGTGCTTGCCCAGAACAAGACCACTTTATAACATATATAGTATGATTTCCAAGTAAAAACATGCAATTAACACCTCATAAGACACTAGACAACAATAATTGCTAAAAGATGTTACAAATTTGCAGCTTCAATGAACAATATTACAACAACAATAAAACATTTATAACAACAAAATACTAAGCTTCATATGAAATTGCAACAATTAACAATGAAAACTTATTAGACTTCAAGTAGATAAATATCCAATTGTTCAATGCAATTTTTGAGTATGTTAGACCACCTTTAGATCAATGTATGCAAAAAATTATAGTGTATTAATATGGTTGTAGAAAAAATTTGCAACAACATCAAGTTTACTAGAGATTTAGTGGAGTGTTAATGTTAGTGAAGCTAGTAGAAAGCTTGAGAGAATAGAAAGAAATTGTTTGTTGATCAATTTCACAGCAAGAGAGTTGTGATTAGTTCCTTAGGGATGTGGAGTCTTTATAACAACAATACCACAATGCTTGAATATTAAGATAGAAAAGACTAAGAGGTATGGCTTAAACTCTATGGGTAAGCACACATGGCCTTAGGGTTTAAGCCCAATGAGAAGGATTGTTAGAGCGTAAGCACTTTTGGGCTCTAAAAAGCTTTTCTCCCTTCTTAAGTACTTCAACTAGGGCCAAAATCCTAAAGTGATAATAATTTAAGGGATTTATGAGTCTAATCCTAGTTAGGATTCCTTCACACAAATTTTGGACAAAAATCAACCTTGTGAGAGGAGGAAGCACTTATTCTCCCCTCTTAGGGTTTTACCTTCAAGGTTTCAAGCATGAACAAGTAAAATTACCATGAAAATAAAATTTAAAATTTTACTTTACTTGACCAAAAATACCATGAGAATAAATCCCTACCTGGTAAATACCCCATCGAAAAATCAACAAAGAAGCATCCACACCTGACCTCCAAGAAATAGTGCATGAGAGAAAAGAGTCGGTAACCCCAAAATATATAATTATTTCAGATTTGTTCTCTCACAAATGGTGAGAAGATGTGATGATAAATGACAAGTGAGGGTGGTCTATTTATATGATACCATCCTAAGATAATTTGTCCACAAAATTATGTCAATTACAAAATAGAAGAGGTCCAACCTTTTAATTTTCCATTACATTGTGCCAAAATAAAAATTCTATACAGGAGATAAAACCCTAGAAGGGTGATGTCATGCCCTATAAGGGTGACATATGCTCTCAAAGTGCAACATCAAGCATGAGGGAGGGAGACGCTAGCTCTCCAAAGGCCATGTTTCATGCTCTCATGTGACAAATTTTCATGCCATGGGTCTCCTCCTATGAAACCACCTATGGAACCATCTCATCCATCGCCTATCCTCCAAGATGACGCCAAGGGATAGAGGGTGACGCCCTAGGCCTCTAAAGGAAAATGTCCAAGTGTAAAATGGTGCAACCTCATCCTCTAGTGATGTTAAGGTGCCTCCAAAGAAAATTTCCTTCATCTTCCATGTGAAACACTCATCATCAATGGTCTCCCATATGCAAGGTATGACATCCATCCTATGGGCAAGGTCATGCAAAGACATATTGGGCACGCCCTCGAAGGGTCCACAAGTCACATGAATCATGCCAAGTAAGCCACATTTAATGCAAGAACCACCTAAACATGTGCATCAAACCCCTTTTAAATTAAACAAATTCCAAAGACCTTATAAAATTTTCCAAAATAAGGTATGGAGGTGTCATGGTGCCCTATTGGGTAGGGAAATTCCCAAGTCAAGGAATTTTTCCCAAGAAGACACTATCTAGACTATATAATGAGTATGATGTGGATTGGGGTAATACTTCTAGACATGGGGTTCTTGACACATCAAGGGTTCATATTGTCTCATTTATGGGTGCTCTTTTGTGGAGGTGTGCTACATCATTGAGTTCCCTTCATTTGCAATGCAACAATTTTCCAAGCCCTTTATTTTCCTTTATTAAGTCCAAACATTGGAGAGTTATGTGAAATGGAGCGAAAAAGAGATCAAGAATGCCAATTTGAAGTTTGAACACATTGAGTTCCATATGCACTGGAAATTAAAAGACACCGCACATGCATTCCCCCATCAAGTGGGACATCATTTATTTATTTTTTCAATTAAAGGTCCTTTATTCATTCAAAGAAGTGTTTCATGGCTCTCGCATTCTTTAGGAGAGAATTTGCTGCATGATGTGAGATAAAAACCCCTTGGGCCTTAAACTCCTTCTTCCCATGAAATGAGGTGTACTAACCCTTCTTTGGGTCGCTGCAACTAAACCTAAAGATGAGGAAACATAGGGAAAAAGTGGAAAATGGTAAGTATGAGTGAGGAATGGCATGATGAACCTTCAAGGAACCCCTAGTAGCAACGATTTTTCCGAGGGTGACCAACTTAATAGGATACCGTGGTCAACCACCAAGGTGAAATTAGAAAGGTATAATTTCCAAGAAACAATCCATAATCAAGAAAGGATTCTCTGCAACATGCTCAAATTTGTTCCACATTAAAGTGACACTTACCATGAGATTGAGCTTCTTACCTCATGAAGCAAGACCCTGCTAGCTCTGTGAGCTAAGATGATGTAGTGGATGTTGCTCTACGGGCGATGATGATGATGGTGAAATGGGGTGAAGAAGAGGGGTTTCAGGGAGAGCTGGAAATTATCCATCCAACTCCTCAACACTCCATGTCTACTACTCTATGTGCCTCAGACATCATCTCCTTAGTTACCCCTAGGTTGGGTAACATTTGGCTCCCACATGGGGACATGTGCTTGTCGAGAGTGCATGAGAATCAAAACATCTCCTAGTATGACCATCCGCGGCTCACACAAACTCAAGCAAATATTGAGATTAGAGGGTGGTGTAACTCACCCCTTCATTCACATGGCAAAAAATAATAACTACCAAATCTAGAGAAGCAAAAATTTTGAAAAGAAAATTTATTCATATATTTATTCTAACATATCAATATGAGTATGCAAATCATATGAATTTAACATAACAATATGAAAGGATGCATGAAATACAATAATGTAAATAAAAAACATGTATGCAAATCAAAGAAAAAATGAAACTATACTGCTAGCATGACATGTAAGATTATATACAATGCAAATGTAGGATGCAAATGCCTACCCTAATCTACCTACCTAAATCCATGCTAGTGGAAATGCTAGGTATAACTATATAAAACAAGAAAACCATCCTAAAGCATTGTATCAGAATATCTACCTCTGTGCTTCATCGGAAAAAAAAACAAGTATAAATCAAGTAACACAAAAGGTAACATGATTTAGAGCAAAGATTATATCATGTCCAATCATCATAAATTCTAACTCATGAGGTGGGGATGGAGGGACAGCAATTATGCCAAGTCACATTCCTGGAAGAATGCTTAATCAATCTTTGAATAGGATTTTGATAAGATGAAGACTCATAAGGATGACTCAGAGATCTTGAAGGTTGATTCACCCCACCCCTCATCACTCCCCGTATGAGAAGGGATGAACAAGAATATGGAACATTCCTAACAATTACTTGAGGGAAGGCCTAAAAAATGGGATGTCAAATTTCTTCTTACAAAATCCAACCCTACTCTTGAATTCTAAGGATTTTTTTTTCCTCAAAGACAACCTAGGACAAGGAACATGTTTCCTAGCTACATCCTTAGTGGCATAGCAAGATGAAGAAAAAGAAGAAGGTTGGAAACTCTCGTCACAAAAATGTTTCTTTGGGAAAATCATGGCCTCATATTCATCAAGGTTAGAGCATATAGGTTGGAATATTCTTTTGTAGAATAAATCCAAGTGCTCAAAATAATATGTATCAAACCCCCCAGGGTATGACTAGTAATCATCATGAGAGTGTTGCAATGATTCATCCCTAGGTGGTTGGAAGAAATCTGTAATCATGTCATCTTCATGTTGCCAAACATCTAAATCAATAGAAATCACATATGGTTGTTCTAGTGGAAACAATTGAAATTGATATTCAATGTCATAAATGGGATCTCCGCTAGGAAAAATCACACATCCCTTTTACGTCTTCCAACATGTATAAATCATCAATATTCGCAGAATCACGTAATCACCTTTATTATAAAATGAAGGGTTTAATGCATCCAACACTTCTTTATTTTCCCGAGTTATGAAATAAAGCGTAATCAAGAACTTGGAAAGGGAAATAACTCACCACATCATGTTCTTCTTGTGCGGAAGGAATGGAAGGTTGGATGAATTCGTCAAATGGAGGAGAAAACACTATCACTTCGTCTTCATGAGGAGCCTCTTTGTGGATTAGGTCTTCGACACAATGTGTTTTATCAAAATTTTCTTCTTCAGTATATTAACAAGAAAACTCATGTTCTTCCTCAGTAATCTTCCTCATAATTCACTGGCTCTCATTCTTCAGTCAAGTCTTTGTTGTCCTCAATAGAATCATGAGGTAATTATTGCTCCTCTTCTAGGGATTGGTAACCCTCTTCACACCCTCCTCTTCAACTTTGTTCATGAATGATTCTTCTTCTTCCTTTCAAGGCTAGGAAGTAACCCTACACTTTGGAGGGCCATTGTGAAATTATGGAAAACATCTTCATAACTTTGTGTTCTCGGGGCCCACCTTTTGAGGAATTATTCAATGAAGATTGTAAGAGAAGATATATTCTTCGGAATGAGAGTATGCTTAACCCAATTATTTTTTCTTGTATCCAGAGATAGAAAAAACAATCTTATCAGCACATCTTGATGTGTCACATCTATCTCTGAAACATACTTCAAGAAATTCACCACATGAGTAATAGCCACGGACGGGTTTCCATCAAATTTTGGAAAATTATTCCTTAACTCCGAAAAGTGATTTGTATATATCGAAATATCTTCAATATACAGGGAGGGAAATGTTATGTGAAATGACTATTGTGCCATAATACCATTACTTGAAAACGCAATATCACAAAGTTGAGAGCAAGATGATACCCCTCAAAATGTATCAATGGAGTCATCAGATGATATCTCTAGGATCATCAAAGGAAGGTGAGTGAACTACCCTGAGCTCTCACACAAACTTGAGAGATAAGGGCTTCGGGAGAAAGTTTACCAAAGGTATGTCGTTGAGTGAATGACTCAATCCTCCCCGACAACATGATAAGATTAATCAAGCACAACAAGCTTGGTACTCTAGGATTGATGAGTTCCTACTAAACTTGGGGTTCACCAAGATTGTTGTTGATCCAAAACTTTATTACATGTATGTTGATATTGATTTGGTTGTATTGGTTCTATATGTGGATGACTTGATCGTTATAGGTAATTCAAATAAACTCATTATGTGGTGCAAAGAGAAGCTGTGAAGTGAATTTGACACAAAGGACATTGGTCTTTTGCACTATTTTCTTGGATGGGAGGTTTGACATGACATGGGAGAAGTCTTCCTTAGACAAGGGAAGTACACCATGGATATTTTGGAGATATTCCAAATGTAGGATTGAAAACTCTTTTCTACACCTATGGAAAGAATATTTAATCTCACTCAAGATGAGGGAGTTGATTTAGTTGACCCATCATTATATAGGCAGTTAATTGGTTCTTTGATGCATCCGTTGAATACAAGACTAGACATTTTCTATTTGATAAATACATCGTGTCTCTTATGGTTTCTCTACAAGAATCTCACTAGGTGGCTGCAAAGCATGTACTCAAGTATTTGAATGACACCATTCATTATGGAATCAAGTATATAGGAGGTGATGGACTATTACTCCATGCGTTTTTTGATTCAAACTAGATTGTTAGCATTGATCCTTGGAAGAGCACTTCTAGTTTTGTTTTTATCTTGGGGTTAGGTTGATATCTTGGTTTTGATTCTTGGAAGAGCACTTCTAATTTTTTTTTTTAGCTTGGGGTTAGGTTGATATCTTGGTTTAGTAGGAAATAAGTGGTAGTTGCATTGAGTTCAGGAGGTAGAGCATATAACAACATGTTCAATGAGTTGTGAGGTGTTATGGCTTCACAAATTGGACAGTGAGATTGGGGATATGTAGTTGGAGCTAACAATTATGTATTGTGATAATTATAATTACATTAAACTCTATGAGGAACTAATATTTCATGGCCACTCCAAGCAAATTGATATCCGATATCGCTTCGTAAGAGACAAAATTCGGAAGGGTGTTATATCCCTAGATTACATATCTAAATTAGTATAGGTCATTGACATTTTAATGATTCCCTTAGAAAAAAGGGAAAATTAATATGATGGGGGAGAAGACAGGTGTCAGTGTAAACACTTTCCTTATAAAGAGGGAGTGTTAGATTCTGGGTTAATTCAAAAGTGTTTATGCCATGTTTGGGGGTGCTTCATGAGAATAAGGGTACACGGTGTATGTTTATCCCCCAAGTGGTCTGAGATGGATTGGCACATTGAATATGGCCCATGGAATACAAACCATGATGGATTTCCACATTGGTAATAACTTTCTTCGTGGTTGCTTGACCTCAGTTGGATGTTTTCTTGGATTTTTTCGCTAGGGCATTGGAGTTCTCTTGATAGATTTGGGGACATCCTTCATGATGGCCACATGGAGAGGCTCACTTGATTAAAGAACACCAGGAAGAGTTTTGTGCATATTGAAGAAGGACATTATGCCCTAGACAACTTGGGGTAGCTTGATTCCTATATAGAGGCTTGGATTTGGCTCAGGGACAACTAGGTTTTGATAATGTTCATGTAGGGGGAATGAACCTAGTGGAGTACATGGATTGGGAGTAGTGATGAAGTCTGTGTGGGATTTTCATGGAGGGGTGTGACACACCTTGTGTAACTACATAATCTTGGTGTCATTATTGTGTACAACATCACTTTGGAGCTTGACATGTGTACCCTTGCACTAGAGTGCTTCACTTGTGTGAGCCTACATATGATTATTATAGGTTGCTTGTAAGGGATCATCCCACATTGTGTTGTTGGCCTCCCTTACCTCCCATATATATATCTATGTGTGTGTGTGTGTGATAATATGAATG
>SNQJ01S0217113.1:0-15421 GCA_010110895.2 Picea sitchensis | reverse complement strand
CACCTCATGTATGTGCCAACTCATCAACTACTTGTCTCAACCATGTACCCAACATGTACCTCAACCAAAATCCCTCATCAATTTCATCATCCAAATATGATGTGTAACTCTGTAATAGATCTGGTGTATATGATCACATTCTTTCAAACCTTCCTTAACTTTAACAACAAGATACTAACATTTTCATCAAACTTTACTTTAGTCTCACATGACTAATTTTGGATTAGTCAACAACCCTAACTTGAAATAATCATAACTATGTACCTGTAATGAATAAAGATATGAAAATAATACACAATGTTCTTTAGTGTATTTTGTGGAATTCCTCCAGGTTTCACTGCTTGGAACCTCTCAAAAAATGAGTTATAGAAAAAATGGCATACCTTGTTGAATTATGGCTTATTCTAGAGAGCGAGATTGTAGAGCGTTTCTCGCACAGAATATTTGTTGTATGGATATTGAAATGGTACAAAGAACACCACAGATTGTAATCTAACCAATACATTTTGTCTTACTGAATTTGGATCTGTTAGGAAGAAGTTATGACATTTTTACCTGAAACACATGTTTTATACTAGTTTCAGGACTAGCCACAAACCCTATTTTCCACGGAGTGTAACTCCAAAAATACAATGATCCACAAGATGAAATTTTTATCACAACTACTTGGATATGTTTCCTCAACAGCCTCCATATTTCGCAGTTTGAACCATTATAGAAAAAAATTTATTGCGAAAATGGTGACATGATCTGTAAATAACATACCTTAGAAAGCATCATCAAAATAATTTATCCTCCCTTGAATTTTGGCCTTCTTTACTTCACCTTCCCTTTGAAATTATCCTTATATATCCTTTGGTTACCTCAGTCACTTATATATATTCAATATTCTCAAATGTAATTAAAATGAGAGGCCCTTGCCTCTTATTTATACTTTTATGTAGCTTCCTCAAGGGGTTACCTTCTAACCATCTTAAACCACTTTCCTTATTTTAGGGCTAACCCACTTCTAACCACTTGTCCACTTATTAATTTATCCATTAAATTTATTATTTAAATAATTTATTTTCTATCCACTTTGACTTATAGTACACTCATCACTTCACTTTATTATTTAAATAATTTTTTCTTTGCAACCACTTTGACTACTTTGACCTTTTGGGGCTTCTTGATGACTCATGAGGGTTCTCCAACTTCACATGGCCATAACTCTCTAACCATGAGGAGTTATGTAACGTTCCACATACCACCAGAAATGACATGACATGTACTATGCATCTAGAATAGTATTATTTAAATAATTTATTCTTTGCAACCAGTTTGACTACTTTGACCTTTTGGGGCTTCTAGATGACTCATGAGGGTTCTCCAACTTCACATGGCCATAAATCTCTAACCTTGAGGAGTTATGTGATGTTCCACATACCACCAGAAATGGCATGACATGTAATATCCATATATAATAGTCTTACTTTCAAATATATTAAAACTCATACCATTATACATCAAACAAACTTGGGTCCATTACCCAAATCTTTGTGCTACCGAAATTCGCTACCAGACTTTCTTCAAGAGTTGACATCAATGAAAACCAACCCAAATAATCAACACTTAATCACATTCTGGTCCAGCCTCTAGTCACTGTTGGACACCAAGCTCACCAAATCCATCTCCCTCCACCCCAAAATTGATGGCCAAACAAAGGTCGTCAACATAATGATTGTGCATATCTCACGCATGTAAAACTCAAAACATCCGCACACATGGGATGAGAGTCTCCTCTATGTCCAATACAAATACAACAAAGCCCTTCATAGTTCGACACATTCCCTTTCAGGTGGGGTTGAGATTTCAACCATTAGGTCCCATTGATGTCGCGATGCCCCTTGTATCCACATAGGCAGGAACTCCCATGCTCAATCTGAGACTAACAAAGCCACCAAGTTTATTGAAAGGATTCAACACATTAAAAAATAGTTCCATGATATTTTACAAAAATACAATGCTAAGTACAAAAAACACCATGATCAACATTGGGTGTCACATAAGTTTCAGGAGGGAGACAAGGTATGGTTGCATTTGCAGAAAGAGCACCTTACAGGACCCCATGAGAAGCTTCGTCCACTTCACTATGGACCTTACACCATCACCAAGGCTATGGGTGAAAATTATTTTGAGTTAAGTATTCCCCCCTTGCTTGGCCTTCACCCAGTGTTCAATGTGGACCTCCTTCGACCATACTTCCCACCATTATTGGACACATCGAAGATTGTAGAGCAGTTGACACTGATAGAGTTCAACCCTGAGTACATGGAACATGAAGCCATTGATCAGATCATGGTCACTCAAATTAAGGGCACTCGCCAACAGAGGATCCAACTTTATCGGGTTGTCAGAACATGACAACTCCTGCACCAAGGCAAGTGGCTCACCCGGGGCCAAGTTCAACAAAAGTTTCCCCACCTAATGGGGGTGCTCAACACAATGGAGACCATTGATTCTTAAGGGGGGAGGACTGATCCAGGTCGATATCGGTGGACACCTACATATTCCACTAGGCCAAAGAACAATTTCCATTTTGGCAGCTTGTTTACAATTTTTCGAGTCCCAATTTTTCGAGGTCATTTTGAGGCCCTAAATGACGTTTTTCAAGCTTGACAATGCGTAACATGTATCTAGAGGTAGATGTTAGGTTGAACAAAATATGTACTCCTCAACTATACCATTCCAATAGTGTATCAAGTGCCCCAAACAAAGATCGTATGAAAATGTTATGCCCTCGGGAAGTTGACGTATCAACTACCCCCATCGGGGCCCACAAACCTTTTGGCGTTTCATCTCCCGGTGTTAGGGTTTTCGATGTTTAGGGTTTTCTCATTTATGTTTTATGTTAAAAATGCCTTCGGAGCCTCATTGCAGTCATCTTCTTTCAAATGAGTGTCGCTGTCACATCTCTTCTCAGAGATACGCTCCCACCATTTGATCAAGTTTGTTTCAGTCTTCATTTTTACAGTTTCAACAATTTCTCTTTATTAATAAAATTCAAGTTTTATTGTATCTATGTGTATTACTTTGCTATACATCTATATTTCATTTTGTTCCATATATAAATCCGGATTAAACGGACTTCATATGTGAAAGTTATGCCCTTTTGAAAAAATGCATAAACGGTAACTAAAGAGCCATGTTGCAAGTAGAAGTTGGTCCACGTGGTGATAACCCTCCCAATCACCTCACTTTTACAAATAAGTTGGTTATGAAGTGACCCAATTTTATATAATAAGCAGAGACTATTTTTACAATGAAGTTATCTATAAAGGAAAGTTGGATGCAAAATAAATAACTTTAAAATAAAATATTAAAACTACTTATAGTGATTCACTTTTATAATCGAAGTGAAATACACTTTACAATGGATGCATGAACTTTTTCAAAAAAAGTAACAAAAAAATAGTTGAACTCAAGACCTCTTACTTAATAAAACAAATTTTAACCAAGTGAGCTAGTGGAAAACATATTGTATTGTTTAGAAGGATGATTGTTGTTGTTGTTGTTGTCTGCCTTGGAGAGCGTGCTCATAAAAAAACTTTTCACACAAGAAAATTTGTTCGCTTCTCGTTAACAACAAGGATTAGATCTCGGTTAGCTGACTCGTAAAATGCAAATGCCCCTCTATTTTTTATTTACCGAGATCGTATAGAGTGCACGACAAAGAGCATATGTAGATAGTAAAATCCTTTCCGATCTGTTTATGATTTTCTCAAATCACACAGGGTGCAGGGAAAAGAGAATACACAGATCCAAACTAGTAGCAACTCGAAAANAAAAAAAAAAAACCAGAAAATTGAAATAAAATTGAAATAATAACTCTGCAAAAATTTAAAAGAACATATTTGGGCTTTATACCTTCAGATTTGATTGAAATGGTTGTATCTTGGGCAAACGAAAACCTTTTCGAGTGAAATGAAAATAATTTTTTACTGAAACAAGCGCTTAGGATGTAATGTAATATCCCTCTCAGTCCGTAAATGTATGTAAGAGGAAGAAACAAGATATGAGACAACACAGCTTCATGATCTCAATCTACAATGGGAGTGAGTCTTTGTATGTGTTCTGATACGATGTTCGATCGACGAAAACACATGTATTCCAACAAAGGATGAGCACCTTCAGTGACCACTCACACAACCAGATCAAAGATTAACACACTGGTAATTTGACATGGTAAAACCCTACGGGGAAACATCCACGACCCCAACCAACATGGCCACTTGGAGCAATTTATTAATGAAAAAGAAAAAACTACAGAGAGATTTTACAAGAGATTTTCTCACAATCAATCATCGAAATATGAACTTCCATGCTCTTTAAATAGAGATCATGGACCAATTATGTGTTAAGCCATGGATCAATGTAGCTATTAAGATCGAGGAGAATATGAACCGTCAAATCACTTTATATTAGGAACATATCGTGACCATCATAGTTCCTAATTACAAATGCATACTAAAGAAACACACTAAGAAACAAAATTTTACCTAATGATATAATAGATCAAGTTGATCTTAACTAACTCCTAAGTTTCTAAATATCCTAACAAAATCTGGAAGTGTGCAGTTGAAATCTTGAAGTGGACAGCTGCCAATGGTTGAATGTGCTCTTTGAATATGGTGAATCTGGTGGTTTTGGGATGACCACAAACCAAATGGCTAGAAGAAGCTGATGTATTCTACTAAATGGTGGTGATGGTTTAAGGTAGACCAAAAACCTTGAAACTTGGATCTAAGGCTCATTAGTTCGTGGAACAGTTCCTAATCTAGTTAGAAGATGGAAGTTAATGTCTTCTGCTAATTGGAAGTTCTCTCAAATGTTGGTTTAAACATGACCCTAAACTATTTTCTAGCAGAAGTTGAAAGTATTCTACTAAATGAAGGTTTAAGGAAAACCACAAACCCTTGTCTAGAAGAAGCTATAAGTCTTCTACTAAGTGATGGTTCAAGGAAAACCACAAACCTAATCACATTCATTTGTCACACTCTCTTGTTACTGCTCGATTGATAGGATGCCGAAATTTGAAGCTTGATTGTCAATCATTGATGTTATTCCCCCTTGTCAAGTACAAGGTGATAAGATGCAAATATCTCCACTGCAATATGTGTCAATACTCAAGAATAAATTCATTGGTATGATTGATATAACTTCCTGACTGTTGATGACCATTGCCAAGAATTCATCCACCCAGAGTGGTTCTTTACTCTTGCAGGTTTCTTGCGTTTGGAACATCTGTCTAAAGGACGATTATGCTTTCTGCAATGCTCATAGGGATGAAGATCAAAGCACTGATCTTATATGTGTCCAACTCGTTGAAAACGTTGGCATTTCAAAATCTTCTATTGAACTGGAGCAGGTGAATATGAACATTATTTAAGTAATTTAATGCTCTGAAACCGGATTGGTTTTGTATAATCGGGAATATGAAAGATGACTTCCTTTTCATATCCGATACCTATTTTGTGCTTATTGTTTTTATTTCTTCCCAAGGTCTAATGATTTCCTTGGAAAGAGAAAATCAAACTTGATTATGCACAACTTTAAATTTATCTGCACTTGTATTTGAAGTTGGCTCATTGATTTGATCATGTGCTGGTTGTTGAGAGGAATATTTCTCAAATTCAAAAAGAGAATTGTTCTGAACACGGACTAGTTCAGGATGATGATTCTTTTGTTGTATTTCTTCTTGTTGGAGTTGATTCAAGATGAAGAAATTGTGTTTTGTCCCACGAATCTTGTAAACATTTTAGAACAACAATGAGAGTTACTACGCCATTTGTCACTATATTTTCCATAAAAGAGAGTATTAAAGTGTCCAGTAAATCTAATAGTTCATAAATTAGAACCATTTAGACATTGACTTAGACCTCAATGGTTTCTTGTAACTCCACCCTTTAACAACCAAACTATACAATGTAAACTCAACAAATGGAGGGTGTGGGATTCTACCAAAAATGCACCAATTTACAAATTCGATTAAAAACATAATAATGATCAAACCAAAATGAATATATGTATACCAAATCCATAGTTGGAAGCCACCAATGTTAGAACCATCGTGAATCATCCTTATATCACTTTCTCAAGATGGTCAACATATGTATTATGTCATGTTGTCAGCCATAAGGTAGCTTAATCATTGCAACCGAGTGGGATAATGACTAGGATAAATTTGAAGATGAATGTTTCTTTGTTGTTTAGATTCTGATGAATGAAGGGGTTGCACCCAATCTCTCTCCACACACTAGTTTAGCTTTGGTATAGGATAGTAGCAGTCCTCAAAATAGAAATGTGGCTGGAATCCCACCACGAGATATTTCAATAGTGAAAGAAACTCCAAGCAATGATCACTGCAAAACATCCTCCATGATCCTTCGATCCCTCAACACATCCAAATTCAATCCTAAAATCCTAATTGATGGCGAATCAATACAACATTTCATGTGAAAAATAGACTAAATTTGTTTCCATATACTCACACGGAAAATAACTTGGATGAATGAGAGAATTATATCAATCATTTGTTTAATTAATTTTGACATGATTTGAGATCGCTCCAAGACGATATCCTATGATTCTTATGAGGATCCACTGAGCATTTACATAGTTTGGCGGCTGAAACAGTTCAACATAACGTATTCTCTTGCAAACTACAAGAAACGCCTCAGGAATCCTAACCACTGTGCAAAGAGGGCGTTGGTAGACTTAAGCAGAGGCTCAGATGGGAGCATAGAGGGATAGGCAAGCACACATAACGCTGAAATGTGTGCATAGGACAGATTGTCAGGTAGATAGAGAATTTTTTTTGTAGGCATGAAACGTTTCTGCAGGTGGGAATGAGACACTCAAGAATAAACGAGACATAAAATCAACAATGGACGACTACTATAGTGAATTTCAGGCCCTAAGAACTAGGTGCTCTGATACCACTGTTAGAATGCACAATATAAATAAGTGTGATTTCTATTATTCATTTATATGATACACATATAAATACATCATTATGATCCTTGGATTGTCTTCCAATAGGTCTCTTGGACTTCTAATGATGATTCATATCATATTCCTTGAACCATGTAACCTTAACAGATTACATTTCCAACACATAGTAATCTACAAGGACATTTTAAGTTCTATCATACCATAGAAAGTGTCATAAGCCTCTTTGTCATTAAACAACACATCATTTCATTTCTCCAAATGAAATAAAGTACTTCAACATGAACTAACAACCAAACATAATGAAATCAAGAGCCCATGGGAGATAGTCATCAAAGGGGGCATCCTTCAATGAAATGGGGGAAGGAGGTATAGTGAAATGGAGTTTGAGCTAAGGGCCATATAGACTAAGTACCTCTTCCAGTTTAACGTATTTTCTAAATGATCTGCCTATTAATGGGTGATGACATTCTCTATCGATTTATTGAATATATATTAGGACATGACGTCAAGGCACTATCATACCAGAGAAAATGCGAGAAGGTTTTTTGTCATTAAATAAAACAAATACTACTAAAATAACTTCTAACTTACTATTGTATCATCTCTAGCAAATAAAAATACCTATGCAAATTTTTGATGGTCTTGTCCATCCCATGTGTCCTAATATTTTGGAATAGGGTGTCTTATGCAACAATTGTAATATGCAATTTCTTTAAGTAATACAAATACCATTTAACTTGTAAAAAGTTTCATCCTTCTATAGATAATCATTGAACTCACCATCTAATAGGTTTGTTATAGATTTTTTTAACTAGTGAGTGTACATGTACAAAGTCTAGACAATGTGCATCAACCTCTTTATAAGCATTGAATCCAAAATAATAGAAATAACATACTTAATCCAACATCTTGTGGCCCTGATAGGAAATTTGTAACCTTATTTGTGATTCATTTTTGGTGCTTAATCACAATATTAACCTACTCCATATTAGTGATCCACTTCATGTGGTGTGTGTTGATGATCTTATTTTGTGTTTGGAGAAACTATGGAGGCTTGTAGTCACTATGGAATAAAGTTTATATTTCGAGCAAATAATGTTGCTAGTGTTTCATTGCTTTAACCAACATGTGCATGAGAATAAGACATACACTATATACTTTAGAATTGTTCCTAAAAATGTCTCTGTGCATATCATGTAATGACTCTTTGGCGTTGCATTAAAAATGCACCCATAACATCTTTAGAAGCATCTACCTCAATCTTAAAGGCTTGTTGAATGACATGTAAAACAAGAACTATAGAAATCACAACTCTATGGTTAATCTCTTTAAATTCTTCATATTCCATTTCACCTCATATGAATTTTCCCTAGTAACGGTAACGATTCAATGAATTGAGAGGGTGTGCAACATGGGAAAATTGTGCAATTAATTTCATGAGATAATTTGTCATTTCCATGACGATTCATAGGTCATGAATGTTTTTTTAGTGGTACCCAATTGACAATAATTAAAATCTTGCCGAGTCAATGTTAAGTCTATCTTGATTCACTTGAATCTAAGATAAACAAATTGTTTTTGTCAAATGTGCACTTATCCTTTGTGATTAACAATTTTTTTTATGTATTGATTATCCTTTGTGATTAATAGTTTTTCTTTGTGTATTGTTGAGATTACTTACAAATTGTTTTTTTCAAATGTACACTTATCCTTTGTGATTAATAATTTTTCTTTGTGTATTGTTGAGAATATTTGGGCCTAAGTGTTATCAACATCTAGTATGTTTAACACCATCCTTGGCAAATAAATAATTAATCAACATCCCTATTACTTCAAGTGATAAATGCTTGTGTGAGTCCATGTAAAATATAGAATGAAAATAGAAAAATAAGAATATATTAATTTTAAAATTAAAAAACAAACCAATATGAAAACATGTCCAAATCACAAATCTTATACGAGGAATTGTTTTTCTATGAAATCGTATCAAAGCACCGCACGGGAAGCGGATCTCATGAGCTGTCCATTCAACTGGATACCAACGGTTTCTCGTGAATCAGATTTTGAGGCCATCCAGAGATATGGACGGTTAATATTCTTTTGCTCACAGTCGTCCGATCCGATATCGACCATGACACGTCACGAGATTTGGAGCATAATCTCTCTACGTCATTATCTTGTCACGTGACACGTCATGTTGAATAATTGTGGCCACAAACTTTTTAGTCATCCTCTGTCCCATACTTCATTTCATAAAATACGATATAAATTTATTAATATTTAACAAATGATTAGAAGTGTTCAACGGGAGTGTTTAATGTATAAGTGGTGTTACATAGTGGTAATCTGAATTCCAAATTTAAGATAATTTATATGATTAAGTTCAAAATATAATGTTCTAAGCTTATTAGTAGAAAAAGAGTTCCAATGCTGCAAAGTACTTGCATTTGACTACAGGAGAAGGGTCTAAAAATTAAATGGGAAGTTCATTCTATTATCAAAATCAATCCCAAATCCAAAGCTAAAGGAAAGAATTTTTATATAAAAAATTTGTTGGAGGAATTGAATTTGGCCTGTGATGTCTTTCTGTTTAGAGTTATCACTAGGAATTTTATGTTTCCTGCTATATATTGTATATGAATGGTGGCCTTTTCAAATAAATACATGATTTGGATAGTCATATGGATATTTAATTAGTCATTATTTCTAAGTTATAGGTTAATTATATTTATTATTTAAGTTATTTGTATGTATAAATATTAATATAAGAAAATAGTGTTATAGAAAATCACTTCTAACAATTTAATGCAAGGGAAATAAGTAATTCTTTCCCGTTAAATGTATAAAACATATGATATTTTAAAAAATTAATAAAACATATTTTAATATTAAATATAAATAAAATATTAAATATTTTTATATCAAATTTTATTTTTAAGTTATTTGGATTAAAATTTTATTAACAACAAAAAAATATGGTACTTTTGTGATGCAACTAGCCTATTACATAGGAAACTAAATCAATTGAGTTTTTTCAGTTTTAGACTCGGAATTCCACCATGATATAACTAGTTCTTAATTATGGAAATGTAAAAATGAAAAGGCCATTGCTACCACATTTGGAGATGATAAACTTGCTTGCCTAGCCTAGCTAAGATTATGTAAAAACAAAAAACTATAAGAGTAACCATTAGAATTAGATAGGAGGAGAAGGCACAATTGCCTCGGGAAACTAAGGTTGATCTTCTCTACGATCAATGAGGTCTAGACCCACTGTGCGCTCAACTAGGAGGGAAATGTTTTGATCGAAAAATCTGATTTGAAGCTGTAGGTACTCCAACTGGAGCAGGATCTCACTATAGGAAGTGCTTCTCTCGGTCATAACTTTCCCTAGCAAGGTTTTGACATGCCAATACAGATCGAGAATCCAATGATACTTAGTTTCTTTGGAGCACGAGGTGCCAATGTATGGAATCTAGTGAGTGAATTCCAAGTCAACCTCCTCATCGTTCGATAAAGCTCTATCTGATCCAGGTGGATATCGGTGGCCACCCACCTATTCCAACTAACTCAAAACAGTCTTCTGGCAATTTACTATTTTTAGTAGTTTTTTCGGTTCCTAAACTTCCGAGGCCATTTTGAGGGCCTAAATGAAGTTATTTCAGGATCCAACACCTCAATAATAGTTGAAGGCTCAACGAATCTTCTCGTCGATACCTTTCCAACGAGCTGTCGTGCACCCCAAACAAAGATCGTATGCCAAAGATAGCTTTCCAATGAGCTATCGTGCACCCCAAACAAAGATCGTATGCCAAAGTTACGCCCCCAGAAAGTTGAAACACCAAACTACCCAAAACGGGGTCCACAAAACTGTTGGCTTTTCATCTTTCAGGGTTAGGGTTTTGGATTTTCTTTATGTTAAAAAGGCCTTTGGAGTCTCATTGTAACAATCATCTAATTGCGGATGTGAGTAGTCGTCACATATCTTCTCAGAGATAAGCTGCCACCATTCTAGCAAGTCTTTCACTATGTATTTCTACAGTTTTGTACATTTTGCTCATTAATATAAATTGTGTATTACGGTATCTCTGTGTTTATTGTTATATCTTTGATATATCTCTGTTATATTATTGGCTCTCTTGCAATATCTCTATATATTTTTGTGTTATATCGCTGCTCTCATTTCATGCCAAAAATAATTCGGATCACTATCCAATCTCACGTCCACCTCAACCAACTCCAATTCATCTATGGTTTCAGGAGTTGTGAGAGCATGAAAGTCTTTTGCAACACACATAACATCTAGTTGGGCATGAGGAATCAGGAGTCACTGCCCGCGATGACTGCCCCTTCTTCCTAGACTGCCTCTGGCCATAGTCTTTGTCCCGATGATGATATTGGTGCTACCAAGGTGGATGCTCGCTCAAGGAGACCGGGGAGGTAGTGTGTGGGTCCTGGAGAATTGCAGAGAGCATTTGCCAAATTTCCTTCCAAACCCTGCCTTCTATATCCTGCAAGAGGTCATTGTGAATGATGGCTCATGCCTTGTCCCTTGTCTCGTACCCACTCCCCATGGGTGCTACATGCAAGAACCAGACCCTATAAATCCCATAACTCTCCTTTTCCATCCATTGAATGCTATTGTAGGTATGCCTGTCTGGACGAGAGGCTGATGGAACATTCATTAAACCATCCTTGGTCATAGCTCCAAAATCCGCTTGCATTGCCATAATTGAACTGGTAATGCATTGTCATAGCTCCATAAAATCTTTTCGCATGTGAGTCGAGCCACCTATGTTTGCCACATCAATCATTAATTGGTGTGCGCCGAAGCCACAAGGTGTTTAAGGTCATACCATCTAGGGGATTTTTATACCAACTTTATATATATAAATAAAAATAATTGAAAATAATTTTTTTACTATAAATACTTTTTATATCCTTATTTAATATGGAATTGAGACATTATTATATATATATAGACTAAGGATAAAGTGAAAAAAAAATTAGATTGAAAAAACTTAGAAAATGTTTACAAGTCATGAAATTTTATCCCTCTCAATGTACTAGTTATAGATAATTGAGATTTTATTTTTAATTATTTTAATTATTATACTTAATTCTTAGTAATTAGTTTACACAAATATTGTTAAGCTTTTCTATTCTGGTTGAGATAGAGATAATTAATTTTCTTCCTGTAAAAGTTATATAAACTTGTAAATTACTTAATAAAAATGAAATAAATTAGAGTTTTTTATTCAAGAGATCGTTTTATTCGCTCTGCAATTTTAATGTTATATGCAATACACTCTGATCTACTTCAACGATCTTCCCACAAGGATCTGCTACAATGAATCAAAGCAGTTGATACTAGTAGCGCTGTTGTCATCAGAAAATATATATTTTTTGTTCTGCAAAAGTATTCTACAACAGTGTGTACAGATACGCTCAGAGATCTTTGTAAAGCCTTCTAGTCTAGCATTTCTGTTGCTGAGTAGCAAATGGTTAATCTCGTGGCTCCCAATCCTCGTCTTACCTTGCAATGGCTTTGGTTTGATCTTTCTTCCCAGAAAAGAAAATTCAGTGGCCTTCTTGGAAAAAAAGACTTGTTGATTAGGGTTTTTATATAATTGAATTCAATGCTTATTAAGAGCCAGGCAGATGTGTGTATGGCAATATTTATATATGATACATTGGTTGAAAATGTCATTTTTCTATCAATCCTCCATACTTCTTCAATCCTCCATACTTCTTGAGAGTTCACTTGGCCCTTCTCAATAGGTCAAGGTTATTATTAACAAATTATAGGATTTATGTTTTCAATTTTTGATAACATATTACTATTTCGGGGGAGGTTCTTATTTGTTGTTAGAAGTTTTATCATCTTTTTTTCTACAGGCTCACGTTGAACCCAGGGTTGTAAATGTACATACATTTTATAGGTTGGTGAGCCAAGATGTTTTGGGCCAGAGTGTTGGTGTTTTGGGCTGAATTTCCGATTTGATGTAAGGCCGATGAGCCTAGCTTTGTAATGGGTTGAAGTGCCTGTGTGATACCAAGTTGGACGAAAGACTATGGGGGGCTAGGACTCCATGAGAGGGAAAGGGGGATAAGGGCTTAGGAAAGGGGCTTAAGTCAAGGGGGATAAGTTAAGTATTAAATTAATCCTAAGTCGTAAGCCTAAGTCTTATGATATGATTTTATCTTAAGTTCCTAAGTGGTGGAAGGAATTACCAAGTGGAGGAAAAGGTAGTTCCTAGAGTGCCATGTGTCAAGATAGGAACATGCAAATATAATCTTGGGTTTTAGTGGAAAATAGATTCCATTATGTCATTCCTTCCATCATTCTTACCATTGCTTGGAGAGGGTGAGAAAATAAGCCACAATGACTTTGTATTATTGTAACCGTGTAAATCCTTCATGGGTTGGGTTGAAGAAGCACGTTGTCAAGCTTGTGGAGCATTCTCCATGAGTGAGAGAATTGTCGAGAATAGGTTTCCCCATGTGCTGCACTAGTGGGTGCCCATAACTCTTTAAGAGAAACATTGTGTTTCAAGTTCCATAGAACTCTGGGACTTCCTGGCCCGTCTGTTGCTGAGGCCCTAGAAGAGAATGCGTACAACTGAAGGACTGTTGTGGGGTATTCTACCCTACGGACTAACAAGCTAGGGCTTTAAACTTGTACGCAGATCATGACCCTTCATAAGCTACTTTTAACCTTCTACCCTGAATCTAAAACCCTTTTCCTCAAGCAAACAAGGGAAGAACTAACTNTTAATAGCTTAGTTGTTTTCTTTCTAACCTTTTACATCACAGCTGTCATGACTAGCAGAGCCCAACTAGGCATGTAAGCACTCACTTTTTGCTCACACAGCGACAAAAAGAGTGCAAACAAACTTTCGCTCAGATCTGTGAGCTACTTATACCCGAAATGAACTACAAGAACTTATGCAAAAAGACTTATTTCCTAGCTACTAATGCAACAACTCAATCTTCAAACCAAGAAGAAAATGAAAAAGGAAATTGTTTTTTTTTATTTGGTTGTAAAATAACACAACAAGGAAAAATGTTGACAAGAACAAAACCAAGAGAATGAAAAGAAAACTCTGGCTTAAAGCGCAGATCGCAAACAGAATCAGAGCACAATAAAACATGCAAAGAAGTAATCCAAACAACACCGATTCTAACACTTGCCTAAAAACCATAAAACATATATTTTTTTCTCTTTTGTCTTTTCTATCAAAACATCAACTAACAAACACAGGCTAAGGATAGGATGCCCTAACCTGCTGACTGTGCAGCTCCAGAATCCAAACCCTGAAAGGAGCACTTCTCACCACAGGAGGGGATGACTGCCCCACCCAGGCTGAAAGGCAACCAGACAGGCCCACGACTGTCACCGAGACAGCACGCGTTCAACCGCGTGTTGATCTATAACAACACGCGGGTACCCGTGCTCAGAACTAAAGCAGCCCGCGGGTAGGTATAAAATCTGAGAAAGAATCAAACACAGGCAGCCCAGACCTGAAAGAGGCCTCTGGTATTGACAACCAAAGTCTCCTAAAGGCTTGGATGCTTCCACTTTGACAGAAAAGGAAAATTTGCAAAAAAGAAAACAAATGCAAAGAAAAACCAAAACAATAAGGCACACTGAAAGCACGATAGTAAACCAATCAAGACCCAGACATGATCCAGAAATCCCCCTGAGAAGGTAAACTTCTGACAGGGAAGAGGAGATTGCCTCTTAAGCTTCCTGGGCTCTACACGCTACTGAAACCACTACAACAGTCGTTCAAACGCGGGCTGTAGAAGGTTAGGGCGCGAGTTACCCGTGGGCAGGGCTTCTGCAGGCTGCGGGTACCTCTGTGTGTCCCGAGAATAAATGTCAAGCGTCAGTAAAGGAAAAATGTTATTGATAACTAGGTTCCCTGCTAGCATTGACCTAACAGACAACAAAATAAACAAAGAAACAGAGACTAAACTTCTTTGAACTACCCAAAAACCTTTAATGAAATCCGAAAACCCTAAGAGTAAAATATCCCCAGTGGAGTCGCCAATTCTGTTGTGGGGTATTCTACCCTACGGACTAACAAGCTAGGGCTTTAAACTTGTACGCAGATCATGACCCTTCATAAGCTACTTTTAACCTTCTACCCTGAATCTAAAACCCTTTTCCTCAAGCAAACAAGGGAAGAACTAACTAACCTTTTTATCGACGGTTGGTGTAGCTCCTCCGTTGAGCTTTATCTCCTTGCTGCTGCTGCTCCTTCCACAAAGCGATCCTGCAATCAAGACAAAAATATGCATGCATGCTATTGTTCTACTAGGGGGTTAGAGATTAAACACAAATCACATAAAACATATAAGACTCATGTATTTGGGATGGGAAAAGTATCTTTTTATTGATCTCAATATGAACCAACTTACA
>SNQJ01S0217112.1:0-15421 GCA_010110895.2 Picea sitchensis | reverse complement strand
ATGACAGATGTTGATGATACATGTACTTCGTGTAATAATTTATGTGTGTCTTCATCATTTACACATCGTAACAGCAAACCATCAACAGATATTCTAAACAAGGAGTCTCCTAAAATGATATGTCTCCTTCTCTGACGAGGATACAACTCATCTGGGCACCTTTGATACTGCAAATAATACACCAGATTTTTATACCAAGGATGCTCAGATATAGAGAGATTTTGATTTTTAATATAAAATAGCATTGAAAGAGGGTTATCTTGGTCGTCAAGTTCTTCACTTGCTTCAGGGTGCTGAGATAAGTGAAGGGCTAAGTCTCATCCCTTGATTGCCTTTGAAGTCATAATTGTCAAATCATGCTCCTGAATTTTGGTAGGCCAATGTGCAAGTTTTCCTGAAAGATAAGTTTGTGAAAGTAGAAACTTGACAGCAAGCAAAGGGACTTTTTCTATAAAATAAAATGGAAATTTTTTTCTATAGCTTTGACAAGAGCGAAAGTGTGTTTCTCAATAGAAGAATATTTTCCCTCGTCGTCTGACAGAATTTGACTCATGTAAGATATAGGTTTTTCATTGTTTTGGTCATCACATTGTAAGAGGATAGCAGAAATTGCTTCCTCAGTAGCATTGGTATATATGATAAAATCTTTCTCAAAATTTGGTTTTTCCAAAACCGGTGCAGAGATGACCGCCTTCTTAATCCTAAGGAAAGAATTCTCGACATCATTTGTCCAAGAAAAAGAATGATCTTTCTTTAAAATATTATGGATTGGTTTAACCATGATAGCAAAATCAGGAACAAATCTACAAATAAAATTAATAATGCCCATTAAAGCTTGAACTTCTTTCTTGGAAGTGGGGGCAGGGAGGTTTAGAATGGCAGTAATACTCTCAGGATCTATACTTATCCATGAATCAAAAACAATGTGATCGAGAATATTACCCTTCATGACATCGAAAATAGATTTGGAAGGATTTAAAGAAACGCCAAATTTTCTGCAGTGCATGAGAAATTTTCTAAGATGACCGAAATGATCCAACCGGTTTTTAGAATAAACAGTCAAATCATCAAGATAAAATTGGATAATCTTACTGATTAGATCATCAAAATCTATCTGCATAGCTCTTTGAAAGGTGGCAACTACATTAGAAAATACAAATGGAATATGTTCATAAGCAAATGTGCCCCTGCATGTGGTAAATCTGGTTTTATATCTATCACTCATTTTTACCTTGATTTGATTATATCCAGAAAAATTGTCAAGTAAGGACATCATTTGAGACCCTGCAACCTATTGTAAAATCATCTCCATATTAGGAAGTGGAAAATGGTCTTTGACACTTGCCTCGTTTGATGCGCAAAAATCGATACATAATCTGATCTGACCGGTAGTTTTCCAAACAGGGACCAGATTTGAAACCCATTCAGAATAATTAACCGGAACGATTATATGAGCTTTCAACAATTTTTCCAATTCTTTCCTAATGGTGGATTCAAGCGTGGGATTAATAGGTCTTTTCCTTTGCCTAATTTGTTTTTCCCCTTCCTTGATAGGAATGCATTGGTGTGTGAGAGTAGGATCAAAACCACGAAGATCTTCGTATGACCAGAAAAAAACATCTTGAAACTCACAGAGTAATTTTGTGAATTTCGCTTTCTCTTCATTGGAACATTGGGAACCTAATTTAATATCTTTAGAGATTCGGATGTCCCAATATTTAAGGACATGGTATCACCAACTTTCCTTTTTGACTTCTCTTCCTTATGTGTTTCTTTGTTTCCTATATCATTTGAAGAAAATGAACTTTCGAGAGGAGTCAAGCCTTTAGTAAATTTGTCATCCTCAATAGAGATGATTTCTTTGGGCTTCAAAGGTTCATTTTGTATGAAAGCACAAATTCCTTAATCACTCAAGAAAACTTACCATGATTCTACGTTGTGGGGGAGGTGAGGACGGTATAGAGATTGTAACGTACAATCAGGTCTTTGAGGTAAAATATTTTGAGTAGGGGAAGCTGCAAAAACAACTAATCTATCAGCCATTGAATCAAGTTCCCTTTTAACATGAGTGATGTTAAATGATAATAGATTTGAAATTATCATCCAAACATCTTGGGTATAACGCTTAAGTAACTTATTGTTTGGTACATAAATCTTTCATACAAGGTTCACAACAAATTCAGAATCACCAAAGACTGTAAGGTGGCAACAACCAACGTTATATGCATTTTCAATGCCCAACAATAAGGCCTCAAACTCAAAAACATTGTTTGTACAAGCAAATTCCAACCTATAAGAGAAATTGTGAATTTTTCCTATAGGAAAATATAGAATGATGTCATCTCCATTACCTACATTTGAACATGAGCCATCGAAATGCATGTGCCACATGCCATCATCAGAATCAATTGGTTCAAGTATAGTGTCACCTTCATCATCAAAGATAGAGTACACCCCCAAATCTTCTTCAAGATAATTTACATTGGGTTGGGGAACACTCTCTATATAAGATGAAGTTCTTCCTTCCATAAGAACTATAGTGTTCTTTCCATTTCAAGGGACGGACAAATGTGTACCATCAAGTGAAAGGTATCCACCAGTTAAGGCTTTCTAGTCCCTTCCCAAAATAATTGAGTAGTTACTCATCGGCATGTCAATTACTTGGATATTGAGAGTTGTCCTTATCTCAGGATGTGCACACAAAACTAAGGTTTCATCCTTGAATTCACCTATAGTTGATTGCTACAGATTATTATAAGAGAGCATGCTTCTAAAATTTTCATTGGTACAAGATAAGCCAAGCTCTTCCATGATAATTTTAGACATCACACTTGGACTAGACCCACCATTAATTAGGCAACAGTGAGCTACTTTATCCATGATTTTTACCGAGATATATAAAGGGGGGTTTTTTACAGGGTTCCTAAAGTTATTTACAGTAGAATATTTTTCCTTTGAATCTTCACATAGATTGGCTATGGTGGAAACCTTACCTTCCATAAAATTCCTAAGCTGCTTCTTTTGTTCTGGGATGAAAACCATGTACAAAAGGGTAGCATCAACTTTGATATTATCCAATTGGTTAAGGATATTATACTTAGAAGAGGGAAGAGGACAAGATACTCCTTGATTACTTGAAGTTCTGACAGTTTTCGTATCAGCACTTTGAGAAGATGAGCTTGGGGCAGAAGAAGTGCGGGAAAGATCAAATTTGCTCTTGGAAGCGTAATATTTATTCTTGGTATCGACTACCATAACATCCTTTGGTTCATCCCAATCTAAAACAACGATCATGGTATCATGCCTTTTTCCAAAGATCTTATCTCTAGTATTTCTTTTAACTTTGTAGGTATTCTCATCATGATTTTCTTCATAGAAGTTACACCAAGTGCAATTCATTATGGCCTTTGATTGAAAAGTGATTTCATTAGTATTTCTAAAAGGTGTTAGGGAAGAAGAAGAAGCATCGGGGGAAGAGGAAGAGGAAACTGTTTTTTGTTCGTAGGATATCATCCTATTATTCATATATTACATGAGTTGTAGAATGGCAGGCATGTTTGTTTGTTTGACCAAGTCTCCCTTAGGAAGAACCGTTCTTTCAAGTTGCTCTTCATATTCTAGGGAAGTCTTAAGGGCGGAATTGAGATTTTCAATAGCCTTTTCTTCAAGTCTATGACGATAAGGAGAAGGTAAATCATTATAATAATGCATGAATGCATCTTGATTTTGAGGACAGATTAGTTCGTGGATTTGATTATATAGCTTGGTAAAACGAAGGTTAAAAGACTTAATGGTTTCACCATCCTTATAGGAAATATTTTTATAATCCCTTAACTGATCATTTGGACTCTTGGGTTGTCCATAAGTGGATTTGAACCTATAAACCATTTATTCCCAAGTTGAAAGGATTTTGGGCAGGAGGTCTAGAAAATATGCTGCAACTTTCCCTTCAAGAGTATTGACAAATAAACGCATGCAAGTGTCGTTATTGTTATCCCCTATGTTATGATAAGCATTATAAAATCATACCAAGTGTTCATTTGTGGTAACGGTATCACTTCCTGAGAACCTAGGTAAATGATCTTTAAATTTCGGTAATGATTGGGTGGTTGGTGCGAGATTCAAGGGAGAAGACACGTGCCAGGGGGTGGTTGTAGCGTCTTCCTCAAATTGAAAAAGTCCATATTTATTAATGACCTTAGCAGGATTGGTAGTGGATTGAATAGGGACTTGATGACTGTAGATACTACCAATCACAGATGAAGCAGAAGGTTGTGAAGAGGAGGAACCTCCAATGCCACTACCACTACCCGGAGATGTCATATTAAAGGTGAAAGGTATGGGTGATGAAGATGAAATGGAAGAATCGGATAGGGTTATCCTAAGAGCACTTTGTTGTGTTGATAAAACAATCTTGCTCCTTCCTATTTCAGAAATAGGGGTAACTTCGAGGGACAATCCTCTTCTTCTTCTAGAAATAGGAGAATTAAAGGACATGAAGTAAAAGATTAAACAAGTAAGAGGAAATATTATTGTTGATTGATGGGATGCCCTTGCTTGGATTCCCAATGTTCACGAATATTTATGTCTCTTTCAATTGCTTCCCAAGAGCGTTCAAGTTCAGCACGAGTACTAGCGGTTTCTAAAATAGTGTTGAATAAAGTCAAGGTAATGTTGGTCTAGTCATCAAGACCATTTCCAATATTAGGTTGTCTCACAACAGGTATTTTCATGGAAAATATTAGTCAAAGAATAATCAGACAAAACAGAAAAATAAAATACAATTGTGATAAATCAACCAAAGAGATATGGAAAGATCTCCCTGGTATGATCACCAAATAAATGTTGAGGAAACGTTATGAAGAACCTTACTCAAACATTTTCAGATCTTGTCAGGCTAAGACAAGATAGTTGGGAATGTTACCCGAAGTTTATAGCCTTAAATTCAAAACAATCACTTAATATGTACGAGGGATCATGGATGATTTTATATATTATATGGAACTGTGCAAAAGAAAGAAAGCGGAAATATACATAAGTGTGTACATAGATAGGAGATAAGGATAAAAGAAAAATCTGAAAATATCATTAAGATACACATGGGAGACTGAAATCAGAAATATGATTTTTTATACTAACTTCATTCTGAGATACAAAGAAAAATTTTCTTTACAAACCCCTGTGAGGGTGAGGACCAAAGTCAGATTTAGAAGTCTCTTATGGGAACCATCCAAAAATACTCTGACAACCAAAGAAAATCAAAGTTAAAGGTCTAGATGAGCTTGCCATAAAAATGTTGTCACTTGACTCTGAAAAATATTCTTCATCAGTCATGAAATCTAATCCATAAACAAACAAGAACGCACTGACTGTCAAAGAAAGATCACATGCCTTTAGAAACAAGTTGTTGAAAGATATGATTTAGTTTTGAATCATGTTGCCTTCAATAAGACCCTGTTGTCATCAAGAAATTTAACTTTATAGTAAACTCAGAATGAATGAAGAAAAGAAGTATCTCACAAGTACTGAGCAGACCTTATATCAAAAGTTCTCCTTATGTTCTCTCTCTCTTTATCTCTTCTTTTGATTGATCTTTTATTCTTTCACAATAAGTTATGGTAGTTCAACTGTCTTTCTTTTGTTAAGCTTAATTAGCTTAACTAATTAGTTGAGACAAAATAATAATAATACATAAATAAGGGTATATTTAAATAATAACTAAATAGGTGGGACCCCTTGTCACTCCAATTTTCATTTCTTCAATGATCATCAAAATATGAAATATAATACCCCAAAAATTAACTCAAATATTCACCTTCTAATTCCCATCCTCATATTAATAGCCAAATATTTTAGTATCAAAATAAATCATGACTATATCCAAAAATAGAATCATATCCATGTTGTCCAAAACAAATATGTCTAAATGTGTATTTGTTGTCCAAACATTTTTTCATACCAATAAAAACTATCCTCAAAAGAAAATAACATTAAAAACATTAAAAACCATATTTATTGTGAGAGGTGTTTTGCCTCTTTTCACTGTTGCCTTCTCTTGATCTCTTTTCTGATTTGTCATTTGCAACAGCCTTCAATTGATTGGAACCTTGAGGATGGATTTCACTGATGACACGAGAGAAACTATCCTTGAGGTGGAGATGAGAGAACATTCATTCATAGGAGTCTTTGGAAGACTGGGAGGGATTATCCACTTCTTTTCTTTTATCTAATTATGGCTTGGGAATGGCAGTTTTTAATCTCTTTCTTTCATGAGAGGATTGTACTCGCGAGGCAACACGATCAGCTTGGGTATTTGAGTTGAATGGCGGTGGAGGAGGGGGAAATGGCAATGATATTGTAGGCCAACCATTATGACTTGCAACAAGTTGATGGGCGATCTCTTGCCAACCATCATTGGCAGGTGGTTCTGGCTGCATAGAAACATTAGAGGGGACACAAATACTAGAGAAACTTTGGTGTAGCTGGAAAAGAGGCCTCTCAGGTCTAGGTTGCAGAAATCCTTGGCCAACTAGATTAAAAAACCCAGCTTGGAAAAGTTGATTTAGTTCTTGCGAATTAGCGTCAAAATGTGTTGAAAATCATGGCCTTCTATGGCCTCTTTACCAATTATTTCATCTACCTTTGTTTGCACCTCTGTCATCGTTGCCCCTGCTAAAGAAACTCATCTTGAAGCAATATTCCAATCAGAATATGAAACCTTTTAACAATCCATTCACTAATACTCTACCTAAATAAAATCAAAATGTTGGCTCTATAATTCACAAAAGAAGCATATGCAATCCATCCATTGACACAACCCACCAAATATCGAATTTAATAATTAACTGCAATTGAACAGGGAATGATAGGGTCATTGGGAATATGAGGGACTTTCTAATGAATGAAAAATGGTAGCATGGACAGGAACCAACAAATGAATATTGTTCGAGAAAAACACAAACCTCTTTTCTTCAAAAAACAATATCTCCATAACACAATTTCCAACTAAAATTATCATCCAATCCTCTTTAATCATTTTCCATTTAAAATGAAATTCAAGATAACAGAATGGGGGATGGATTAAATATTATTGGAAGGTGGCAAGCGTATAATGAGCGAAAAATGAAACAATGAACAGGAATAATAGTGATTATTGTTTTTTTACAAGAAATAGCATTCATTGACTTTAAAATCAACATTGTCAATATACACAAAATCATTTGAATATCCATTGTTTGCCATGCACATTTATTTCCAAAACCTCCACCAAATTTTATTTGTGCCATAGCACTCTTTTAAACTTCAACACACAGAATCCATAACATGGCAACAATCTTTTTAAACTACGTAATACAAAACTCAAGGAAAATTTACAGGATTATCAAACCTACAAATTTCATTTCTCTTTTTTAAAAAACTAGCATAACGTTCTGTAGGAGATTATTTACAAAAAAAATTAACTCGCTCATATCATAACAAAATTCTTCAAAACATCATGAGAGGAAGAGAAACATAAATCTATCGTCCTTTTGTTATATAACATTTACATCACAACCTCAAATAACAGTTGCAAACAAACCGGGTTCGAAACCCCATGCGAACTCGGTGGGCATTATTTCCATAGAATTCCTACTAAACTTAGAATCGGCCAAATCACCTCATAGATAAATAACAAACGAGCCACAATTTTGTGGGTGATATCAATCTTTCCCACTGTTGGGTCAAATAGGTAAACAAAATTTCGAATTTGGCTTTTCTTTTATTCACTTGCCTGCATATTGGAAGGGGAAACGAGAAATGGAACGTGCATATGGGCGTAAGGTTTGAAACATGAGCTATAGGCAAAGCAAAACTGACTCCTTCCCATCAAAATGACAGCAAGATAAAACACACAGACCACCCATAACATCTAAGTCGTGGTAATAATAAGACTGCACATCCTCCAGGGTGAGGGTGCTACGCAATAATCACAAGACCCGACTGTTATTTTTCTTTTACAGAGGAAACCCTCAAAATTAATCATACGAAATGAGCGAAACTGGACACCTTCACCCACAATTATTTTCCAACAGCCATATCATAGTAATACCACCTTTTCTCCAAGCACAAACAACCATATACTTCAAACATAATAAAATGTTGAACAATATTGCCAGTTTGAAACATTTAAATGCCAACGGGAAGAAACCAAAATCAAAATGCGAGTTACACGGCCAAAATGCCCACAACAAATCCATTATAAAATTCAAAAAACAAACATATTTTTCATGCAAAATCTAAAAGCCAACAAAATAATTTTATCTGGAATAGAGCTAATCATGATGAATGGAGAGATAAGAGCCAACATACATGTGAGAAGAATTTCAGAAAGCTAAAGAGCACAACTATTTTTTCACTGAAGGTCGAGCACAATTGAGGCGTTGCTAACCAAAGTAACAAAAACAAATGTGAGGAGAAAGTGAAAGTGGTGGCTTTGAGGTAGGGTAAGAACGACGTGCAATAAATGCACGTCGCTTCCCCTCTTTTCACATCAAATGTCATCAACCATAGCCAAATATGGAGCGCTTCCAACTCCCAAAAACCTTGTTCCAAACATACAATATCGACCATCATATATTCAATATCCATAAAACATAACATACCATTTCCAAACTCAAAGTCGAATTGGCCTCTCATATGAATTTCATAGCAATAATATGCCCATTTAACAGAGCACCGAAATAACATGTCCCACATTCCTTGCTAGTGGAGTATTACATTCAACGTAATAATCATTTGCCCATGTATGCAAATATACCATGAGTTGCATGTGGCTTATATTTGAAACAATATATCAAAATCTAAGTGTAGCAAGAGTAAACTAATATGTTTAATAAAATAAACATTTCCTCCATTTTGAAATCAAATTGCTAGCACCCTTAACATCCATTAATTGCACATGGAAATAGGTTAGAATTTCCACTCTTATTCTCAAACTGTGAATATTTCTCATAAGGTAATTATGAGTGCAATAAGAGGAGGGCTTTCTATCCTTGATTTTATCAAGGGGCCCTACCTATCTAGTATTATTTAAAATATATATAAGTAATAATGCATTGCAACCCATTTCCAGGTAGGAATTTTATGTTGTGCTTTTTTGGGCGTCAACACCCAACACCATGAAACAATCCCAAATATGTGTTGATTCAATATGATTGGATCTTAATATACCAACACCATGAAACAATCCCAAATATGTGTTGATTGAATATAATTTGAATTGAAAAGAGGTATTTTTACAATTAGGGTTTTTTATAATAGTCTTTATCATTTCTGTAAAATAGTCTTTATTATTTTTTATAATATAATAATGATGGGTAATATTTACTAAGAACAAATTTGGTTTATAAGAAGAAAGGTAAAAATTACTTGGTTTTCCTTGGAATTGTATTTTTGTGCTTGAAAATCTTTAAGAGGGGTGTTCCTAAATCACTATAGTCTTGATGAGTTAAAAGGTTAGGAAAGTAAGTATTGAAACAAATTTTTGAAATTGTGATATAATATGGATGTACACAACATATTTTAAGAGAGTGTTTTTCATCTTCAACCCTCTTAGTGTCACAAAGTTGACAAAAACTTTTAAGTCATGACATTTTATAAATTGTCCAATGCTCTGATTCATTATGGAGCTCGTGAGAGTTTGTTTTTATTTTAGCAACAATGATTTTCTTCTTTATACTAGACAAAACAAAAAGATAATTTTGATCTTCTAGATTAGGGTTGATCACCTCGTTATAATATCTTAATTTTCTATTATCTTCTAATTCTTTATCGCACCACAATTTCTCCTTAAATTTAAATATTTTAATAGTATTGTTATTCTACAGAGTCACCTCTTCCTTTATTGCTCAATGATTTAGTCGATGCTTGGCATCTTTATGTCAACCCCACTTGTAGGTGGTTTTGACTAAAGTTTGAAAGAATCTTTTTTTTTTACAGAAACTAGGAAAAATATATTAAAAGTGTGGATAAATCCATTGATTTACAAAAGAGGGCCATTATAGGCCTTCGAAAAGTAGATACTTTGACATCTGGAGGTTTTGAAACAAAAATAATTTTCATGGTGTATCCTCTTTCCCTAGCTAAATTGTTGTGATTGTATTTCACCAAGTACATTCGATAAAAGATATCGTTTATACATATCGAAAAACAAAACATGACAGCTAAAAATTTAAAGGGCTCAACTACCCGATTCCATTTTGATATGTTGTTGCTCGAGAATTGCTTCTAGATGGGGCTCATTGAGGTCTGGAATTTGATTCACTGAGACTAAATTTTCATTTTTGGATGCTCCCTGGTGGCTTTTCGGATTGCTTGGTTGATGTTGCACTCCTTCAAGCTGGTCCAAATGGCGTTGCATTGAAAGTTTCCAACAATCTTAAAAATCCTTATATCCTCCATGTTATTTATCGTGTTCTTGTACATTAGGTACCTAATCATGGTCGTGCTCTCAATGGGGGAAAGACTCGCTTTTAAGAGGAGGATAGGAGAAGGTGTATAGCCTTTGATTTTTATATTATAAGTTATAAAACACTTTTGCATTTGCTTTCTTTCTCCATGATTCTCTAGAGATGTTGCAACTCCAAACTTCACAACCATATAAGATAACATAAATGACAAGTCTCAAAGAATAATTTCTTCTTATATTATAAACAAAGGCCCGCTAATTTACAACTATTTGCAGACCTATAATAAGCTTTCCACCCTCCCTTTATCCTTTTAGCAATGCTATAACTCCAGATAAGCTTGTCGGGAATATCGATTCTGAGACATTTGTATGAAGTCACTTCCTCTAAGTCATTGTTGTCATACATTAAATTAATGTAATTGATTTTTTTCAATTTAATTATCATAACCTTCATTTCATCATATTAACATAATTTGAAGTAAATTTTACAATCGTAATTTTCTAAAATAGTTTTATCATTCTTTTATATATGAATTTATTAAATTTAATAAGTTATAAAAATCATAGAACGAAATTTTAATTATCAAAAATTTGTAATTTTTACAAACCAAATATTAAAAATATAAATAATTTTTTACGTTATATAAAATAATATTGGGGAAAACAAAATGAAAATAACATAATTAAAAAATTCTAAATTTTTTTAGATTTTAATTTTTAATATGAGAAATTTATTTTATATTTTATACTAATATTTTGAAAAATCAAAATACAAAATAACATAACATAAATTCCCAAAAATCAAAATACAAAATAGCATAATATAAATTCCCAAATTTTTATAGATTTTACAATTTTAATAAGAAATTTGATTCAAGAATTATATCAATTTTTAATGGATTTTTAAAAAATTAATATCAAATTTTGATAAATTTTAAATTTTAAAAAAGAAACAAAAATATATAAAAAAAAAATTAATAATATAAGAAATCTTAAATTTTAATTATGAAAAAAATATAATTAATACAATTTTTAGATTAAAAAATTATCAAAAAAATAAATTAAAAGAACATTCAAAATAAATTCATAAATTTAATAAATTAACTAATAAATTGAACTCTCCTTGTACTCAACATTTTCATGACCTGACCTTTAAGTCTTCATGTTTTTTCCTCAATTACCTAGAACACTATTCCCATTCCTTCATCCTCTCATTTAAGTTCACTCTTGATACCAGTTTCCCAGCCTTTTGAGCTCCACATTTTCCTCAATGAATTCTTGTTTGTCCTCACCTTCTAAAGCTTCATCCTCATCACTCACAATGTTTGCTATAAACATTAAACTAATTTGGATATAACACCCATTATGCAAATTAATCTCTCCTCTCTCAAGCTTCCTCCTTATCACTCACAATGTCTGCTCTAAACATTAAGCCAATTTCAATATGCAGACCCATTCTCCAAATTAATCTTTCTCTCTCTTCCTTGGATTTCCCCGAGGATAACATTGTTAATCCTAATTTGTATTCTATTTCCAATGAGAAGGCTAATTCTTTTAATTCTAATTTCTCATTAAATTTTAACCCTTTTATTCCTAATTTGTCTTTTAATCCTAATTCATCATTTAATTCTTATTCTTTTAATCCTAATTTATGATTTAATTACAATTTGTCATTAATTTCAATTGATAACTTTCATTCTACTTGTAACACACCCACGATGGGGTGAAAATAAAATAAAAATTTGTCCTCCTTACAGGAACAGATCCTTTCCCTCTACGATTCCTAATTTGGGAAGTCCGGGACTCAACCCGACCCTCCAGTCAAGGTTCTCTGATTCTCTAAGTCAAACAAGTCTTAGAGACCTTGATAGTCTCACCTCTTAATCGAACGCAAGCCCTTCTAGCTTCTAGTGCAGGTCTTATGATACCCATGACCTTCTCCTTCGCACTTCAGCGAAGTCTCGGAGTTGGCGTTAGCCCCTTTTCTCTTGGCCCCTCCTCAGATGTGACCTGGGGTGATGACCTCATGCAAACACACAATTGTGGGCATGGACAAAGGCGGTTTGAAACCAAAATACTTTTTGGACTACAATTCTCCTCAAGCCTCCATGTGTCCTTTCTCCAAAAGCGGGGTTTGGATTGCAGCCCGCCCTCAACTTTTTAAAGTTCGTGCACCTCCAATCCCTACAATGCTACAGGATATCAATCTCCCAATCTTGATGGTACTATCTGAACTAATGGTTTAGATCTGCCCTTTTCAAATCCATTGACCAGAGTTGCCCCTCCTAATTCAACAAATGTGAACTCCTTCGCGATTCTGGACTTCGGACTTTTCAAATCTCAAACCCTGCTTTCCTCTGTACATCAATCTTCCAGAGTTGATGATCTGCGGAAACCTGTCCTCCTAAATCAACGGCTCTTCTTCTACTTCGGGCATTTGACCTTTCAACTAGATCAACGGTCCTATGGCCCTCTTCTCAATCAACGGTCGAGATCTCCTTTGGGTCTTTGGACTTCTGAGATTTCAAATATCAAACTTCACCCTTTTTCCCAATGGCTTTTATCCGAAGGCTATAATCCACTGACGCATGTCCACTTGATCTAACGATCAAGGATTACTTCGGGTCTTTACTCGGAGTCCACAGATTTGTGCCACCTGTCCTTTGGATCTAACGATCGAGGATTGCTTCAAGTCTTTACCCGTCGTTCACAGATTTATGCCACGTCTCATTTAGATCTAACAGCTATGGATTACTTTGAGACTTTACTCGAAGTCCAAAGATTCACGCCACGTCCCTTCTTAATCTAATGACTATGAATTACTTCGGGACTTTATCTGAAGTCCACATATTCACGCCACATCCCTTCTTAATATGACGGTTATGAATTACTTCTGGACTTTATCCGGAGTCCACAGATTCATGCCACGTCCCTTCTAGATCAGACAATCCAGACTCACTTCGGACGATCCGACACTAGAGATTTACTTCAGACGATCTGATGACTGAGATCTACTTCAGACAATATGACAATTGAGATTTTCTTCGGCTCTCTAGCTCTTTGTGCTTCGTGATCTAAAAATGAAGAAGACTTGTATTCTTGAAATTATTTGCAAGTAAAATTTATGTGTTAAAATGAAAATGGATCAACTTTGCAACACAACTTTAATGGAATTTGCTCATTCAAGATGCATATAAACAACAACAATAAAAGTGAACAGAAAACACATAACACAACAAATGATAAAGGAGTTCACCCCTCTCTTGGGCTACATCTTCTGGTCCAGCTTCCAATGGATCATTTGTATTATTTGCTCAAAGTGCTCAAAAATGTGATTTACAATGCTCAAAATTCCAAATAGACTGCTCCAATGGCTTCAGAATGTCCAAAAACTCCTAGCTGGGATTTTTCGGCACCTCGTTTGGCCAAAAATTGAAGAAGATAGGCTTCCTGGAAGTCCCCCTTCAAACTTGTTGTCTCTGCATCTACAAAACGCACCCTTGTTGGTTCAACCTAGCCCACACGCATATTTAAGCATAAAAACTTAGCACCGGACGCAACCGCGTGAACCGTGCAAACTTTAGGACGGTTACGGGTGCACATAGCCCCTAACCGTCAAGGGCAAGGTCGTATGACCCATATGACCGCGCACAAATGCAAACATAGGCCCCCGTTTCCACAAGCCAATGGTTAAAGGAAAAGTGGCAGGTCATTTGTATAACCGTTGAAACCAAATCAAAATGCAACCACACGCGCGCCAAACTGTATAGCAATGGGTCATATGTTAATGCAATTTGCGACCAAGGGTTGGGGCTAAGCCCTAGCCCGACCGCGCCCCAACTATCCACATATGCAAACATATATAAATATATTTCCATATATATAAAATGGACCAACTAGTGGCACGTCGGTTGGCAGCCCTTCCCAAGTATTTCCCCCCTGCCAGGAGGTTGCAGGGTCGACTCCGACCAACAACATAATTTTAAACCAATGTATAAATGACACGTGGAGGCCATTGATTGGGCCACGTGTCACCATCCTGTTCACTGCAAACATGCCACGTCACATGCCAACTGTCCACACAATTGTCTACCACGTTTCGTACAAACTGCCACATTAGCAGTCGTACGGAATGTACAGTCAACATCCCTTTTTTTTGCATGTTTGTCATTTTGAAAAGAACGCAATATCTCTCGCTCCTGACATCTGTTTGAACCCAAATGAGTTGCATTGGGTTCGTAATGATGAGGCCTACGCTTTCGTTCGATTTGAAGTGATTCTGAGCACTTTGAATTTTTGAGCAAAATTTGATCCCCTGGATTACACCTCCCCATTGGAAAGCTTTTGGACCTCCAAAAGACTATTTTCAGTCTATTTGAAGATGAGGGTATAGTTCCCTCACCTTTCCAACCTCAATCCACTTGTATTTTCTTGGATTTGTACCTTTAAGACCAACTCGAAGATACTCCACATTTCCTCGTTTTGAAGTTCGTATTCTCCTGTCAAGGATTGTGTCTTCATGTAGTTCTGTAAGATATTCTGGGGAAAAATCATCTATAGAAGGAATCTGAACATGCTCTCCTTGATCATCAATCAAAGGAGGCTCATACAATTTCAAATTCTCAACACTAACAATGACATACATTTGCATATAAGGAGGCAAATCTAAACAAAAGGCATTGTTACCAATCTTGTCAATAATCTTGAAAGAACCATATCGAATTGGTTTCAATTTTTTACCTTCTCCTTTAAGCCTCTCCTTACTAATGTAAAGCCAAAATTCATCTCCAACTTGGAAAATGTGATCAACGCGATGCTTGTCATGTCTCGCCTTGTACTTGGCTTGACTCTTTTCCAACTGCTCTTGCACCATTTGATGTATCGACTGAATTTGTTCAATGAAATTTTCTGCCCTATCAATGTCATATTGACCATCAATAGAAATATCCTTCCCAAAGATAAAATCTAAAGGAG
>SNQJ01S0217111.1:0-15421 GCA_010110895.2 Picea sitchensis | reverse complement strand
CCACAGGCTCTAAGCTAGCATGTGTGATGAAATCTACTCTAGATTATTTTAAGTTAAGCATGCATGTAGAAATCACGACTAATCTAGCTAAGCTTGCAACGTAAAGACTGAAAGGAAAGCAAGTCGCTTGGGTACAACTCCTTCGGGCTTGCATTTACAGTATTTATGGTAGATTGGAAGAAGAAAACGTTACCCAGTGAGAGGAGGTTTTTGGAGGATGTGTTGTGCATGCAATTTGGGCAGCATGCCCTCTTGTCCTGGTAAGAACATGCAAAAATCAACAAGCTATTGCTTGCTGATTTGAGCTGCAACACACTCAGAAAATGTTATGAAATCTTTGGTTTTAGGCAAATATTTCGTGCATACAAGAACCAGAAAATTTAAAGATTTTAGGTAACCTATCTAAGCATGTTAAATACCGAAATGAAGAATGAGAAAAGGTGAACAATATCAGAAATAACTTGGAGTGTATGCGAGAAATAAAGGTAAATCCGTGCTTGGACTTAGACCAATATCCTCTCCTTGAAGTGTCCTGCAAAGCTTAAACAGAATGTGAGACAAAGATAAATAATGATGGCATATATGAATAATCAAAACTAATTTTAATCATTAGTACATGCAGATCAAATAATTTAGCAATTATACAATCACTAAACTTAGTTAAGTAAAATACTTTACCCAACAATCTACCTATAATCACACAAATATTTAAAAAAAAATGATTTCACCTCATATGCATGCAAAGAGCCCAAACAAATCTTGAGATCCATGTATCCTCCAAAGCATTTCCTTTATTATCCAAATGGAAGAAGTTGTAGCAACTAATTGCTACAAGTTCTTCAATAGCCACACCAATGAAGAGAAGTGACAATAATGATGAGAGAGGAAGAGAATAAGATGGTGAGAAAACAATAGCATAACAGTGCAATAATGAAAGGTGAGCAAAGAGTGAGTGAGAGGTCTCTTAAATAGCTTGAGAAGCTAAGGAGACCCCTCTTGGATCTTCAACACTTGTCAAAGATCCAAGGGACAAGACAACTCAATGAGAAAAGCCACCAATGAGATGATAGGATTTTAGGGTGAGGGGAAATGGAAAAAGGAAGAAGTGATGAGGAGAAAGAAAAGAAAGGAGGGCGTACTTGGAAAGTGAGGGAGGCGTATGGACTAAAGGGAGAATTTCCTTGCTTTGAAGGGAGATGTTTCCATCTCCACGTGAGACATTTCCAAAGATCTCAAGACTAAAGCGTGAGTTAAGAAGGGAATGTGAGGACGTGTGTGTAGAGTGTGTTGAACACACTCCCCATTGGCACGTGAGTGGGTAAGGTAAGGCCCCACATTTTAATCAAAGCAAAACCAAATCAAAACATGCAGTTTCCATATTTTAAAAGGGAAATGCGTGAGGTCCATGTGGGGTATGGGGTACGTGAGGTAAAGTTTAGGGAGAAGTGTGGTAGCCACACTCAACAATGGCTCATGAGAGGTGGAGGAGAGGTGTACATGGAGGATAAGGGACCCACGCCTTTCACAAAGGGAGAAGCTATGTGGGAGTGGGGGCGCATATCCATAATGGAATGCGTCAGCTTGAGGAGGAAGGCGTGAGGTAGGATTGGGCCATACACACTCCAAAACGTGACATGAGTGGGTAAGGAGGGACATACATGGAGAAGGGAGGGGCCCATAACTCATTAATATGATTTATTAAAACATTATATGCTCACGTGGGATGGGGGACGTGAGCTCACAAGGGGAATTAATTAAAACTTCATTTTAATTAAATGTGGGTTTATAAGGGTAGGAAAGGGTAGGAATAGGTTAGGTGGGTATTTTTCATCATTATTTTTCACTTACGTCACTCAATTTGGACCATTATTACAAAAAATACATTTTCCCATGTTCTGGGTTTGGCAATTAAAACCGCCATTTTCCCAAAAAACTCCTAAGCGGACAAACAACCTAGCAAAACTTGTCAGACTGAGTTGAAACTTGGTCCATGGGTTTAGGGGGTCTAATTAGATTTCTTTTGAGTACAAATACCCCTATTGCAAATCCCGGGACCTAAGTTTTACATTAAATACCCAAAATTAATTAATTAATTCAGAACCTTTAAAAAAAACCTAGCTATACTTGACGGAATTCCGTGAAACTTTTTATGTTGTCTTACATGGTCACTTACAACATTCCTAAACAATATCTACCTAGGAATGACTTCATTAGAACTCCTTTCACCACTTTGGAGGATTTATTGGGTGGGAGTGAAAAACTCAAGGGAGATTAACCCGGCTAGTTAGGCCACATTAACCTCCTGAGGATAAAAAACACTCAGCGAAAGGAACTCTCCTAATGAAGAAACCCTAAGGAAACTAACCTAAAATGATCCATGTAGACCTATTACATTATAAACCCATGCAGGGGTGCGGTAATCCCGCTTACAAAACTGTGTGTTAGAGCCAAAAAAATGCCTTGTAGAACCAAAAAGTCTTCGACATGTTTGCATCTGTTGATGCATATCTTCATGGTACATGGAGTTGACCCCCTAGTTGAAGAGGAGGTCAACAGGACCCTCAAGGCTAACTGTTGTAGAATAGGGCATGTTGCCCCATGAGTTTCCCACCATAGATAGGCCTCTTTGACCCCCCTATCTTCAATCACATCATACCCTCCAAACCTCTTAGTGCCAGTGGAGAACTCAGTGAAGCCTGCCTCAATCTCATTAAGTAATGCTCTATCCTGGTATATCCTTCTAAATGCTATCTTTCTCCTTTGTGAAATCTCTCCATCCATGTGAGGAGGGAATCTGGGTGAAGGGCCAACACCGACAGTGAGCCACTCTTGACTGTAGAATTTGGGGTTCAATGAATGAGCCAAGCAATGCAAAGGTGTACAATTCTTATCCCACCTAGAAAGAAGAATATCCTGTACAGTGGACCATAAGCTCTCTGTTGATGTCCCATACTCAGGGGACTCATTCTCCATAACAATTGTCTTCATAGACTTAATCATGGAGTCCCATACCTCATAAACATCTCCCAAGATTGGCTTTTCTGTGTCTGCAAACCTCAAAAGAGAATGATAGGGTCCATAATCTTAATGCTAAGATTGACCCTCTCCCACCAATCATCATCTAACATTGTGTCCTTTACCCTTTTTTGAAGCAACTTGATCCGTCTTTCTCCAAAGACCAAAGATAGCAAAATAACCATGGACCCAAGATCGACCTTGACCTCCCTCAACCTCTTAAGGATGATGAATGAGGAGGTAAACCGAGTATCTGCAATCTTAAACAATGATAGATGTGTGTATTGTTTATATATTATGGGGGCATTGGTATGGTTTTGTACAAAATTCAGGATATGGCGTGCATCATCAATAAAGGTGCCAATCCATGTCACATCTGAAACAATGGATTTAGTGCTAAAATTCAAGGAATGAACAATGCACGATGTCCAAAATATTTGTGGATATTTAGCTTCCACGATTATGCCAGTAGCTTTGCAAACAGGTGCATTGTATGTAATAATTTGCACACAAGAATCAACACCTACATCTTCAATAACTTTTATGAACACCTCACCCATATATGTTGCATCCTTGTATTGTCCAAGAGCATCCACCGCTTTCAAGAAGATCGGTCCATTCCGGGAAGACACCATGAAATTGATAAGTGGATGCTTTTGCATCAGATCCATCCATCGAAACAATAGAGCACGATGAGACCCATGTAGATTTAATGGGTTGTAGGATGTTTTCCACCTCCTTCTTTGCCTTACTCAACAATGTGGTTCTAAGCTTCTCGAACCTGGAGGCACATACTGTTGGAGCTTGTTCAACTAGAGCTCCACACATCTCCAATAAACATAGGAGACCGTGCAGCATTAAATGAGATGAAGTTGAGATAGAAAAAAATGCAATGGTAAGATCAACTTCATCTCTCTTCTCTTGCCGAAAAATCTTGTCCATTGGACCAAGAGTTGAGGCTGCCCTCTTTTTTGTTGTTGGCATGTCAAACCCACTCCTAAATCTGCTAGATGGAGTCCTCAAGAAAAGAAAAGGATCCTCATTCTCTTGTTTGTTGCTCATTGCTGCCACATTCACCAAACCAATTGTATCCTCTCTCTCCATCAACGCTCATTTTTCAACACTCACTACTTTACATGGTCCAAGTCCAGAAGGAAGGGACAGCCGTATTGCTTAATGGTGGTGCATGTCGTGGAAAAATTACAATTCAAAGTGACATTTCCTCCCCAAAGCCTTTGAGGCTGATCCATACCCTTGTTTTTAGTGACATGCTTCCATGGGGGTATTTCTTCTCACTAGCTTGTCTCCTTGCTACAGCAAGGTCATATGCAGCCCTTGAAACAACAACAACACTAGCAGTAGCGTTGGCACTTGAAATAGATGGAGAGCTTCCAACACCTAATGAAGATAAGCTTTGTCTTTGAGCATTGGCATTCCCCCTTCTCTTTTGACCTCTACCTACCATGATTTCTTGCTCGATGCTGACTCAAGGACTCAAAACCAAATCTGAAATGTTTATTGAAGTAGGGCAGCTGCAGCTTGCCAAGTTGCAACAAATAAAATGTCATTAGTTTGGCATGAGAACCCCTAAATTTAAAGTGAAATTTTGCATAAAATAGGCCACTAGGTGCAAATAATGAGGTATTCAGAATTTCATATTTGATCATTAGACATTCAGCAATGGCCAGAAATAAAACAAATGGACAGATTACAGGTTACAAGTTACAAGTTATTGGCAACCTCAAGAACCGTAAGTTAATTACTGTCCCTGGTTTCTATATGCACAGCATATACAGCCATGGTGTTAGGATTCTATGTTTTATATAATTTAATTCAATTGCTAATTTGCTACCCACTAGCCACTAGAGAAAGCCCACTTCAAACTTAACATAATTGCAGAATTTGGACTCAAATCTAGAGGCTCCAACAATTATTAATAACTTAAAGGCGGGGTTTGCATAAATACGAGGATGTCAGTTATATTACCAAAAATAGCCATTAATACTTCAAATAGATGTGCATTATTACGGTCACGTAACATCTGTTTCCCCAGGTTTAATAAAATAAGCTGGGTAATAGAAGCGTGGAAAATATAAAGTGTATGAATATGTGATGTGAATGGACCTTGTGGAAAAAGATCGATGAATGTGAATAATATTATGAATTTATATTGGAGGAATGCTGAGAGAGGATGTGATGAAAAAGAGACCAAGATGAAATACTTGAGAAGAAGAAGGTGGAAGGCACCCTAAAAGATTGATTAACTACATAGAAATCAATCTAGTATTTGGACTCAGCTGGAGAGGAACTAAAAGCTATTTCGTGACCACAATTAAATGGCTCGCCATGTTGGTAGGTAAAGGGGTCCTCATGATTAATGAGGGATGGGAGTGAACAGCCCATCACAATGAGCCGTCGAGACTGTAAAATGAGAAATCACATACCGCATAACCCTCATGAGGATAAGGCATGGGGAAGCGATTAAGGGGGATAGTCTGAGGAGAAAAGAGAACTACGGTGATATGCAGTGGTGATAGTGAGAGGAAGGAGAGTAACCTTAACTCACAGTCCTTTGGCAAGCAGAGGAGGCATAAATCCCAGCCTCCGATGGAGTCCTATTTCCCGGAGTCAGCTAGTGTCCAGAAACAGTCTGTTGGGAGTCGCTGAGCTATGGTTGGGTGGAAACGAGTACCCCTCTCGGCAGTTGCATAACCCACACAGTGTTGCACCTGATAAGTGTTTTGCCTTTAGCATCTTGAAATATATATGACTACGAAAATTATGCTCATAAGATGTGAAATTGTGAGACAATTTCGATTATAAGAATAATAAATATGATGTTTTGATCCCGGTCTTGGTAGTTGTATGTTTATAATGGAAAGACTACATGTGGCTTATGTTCTCTTAAATCATTATTTATATGCATCTTGATCTAATTCAGACTTCACTCCTGGTTCTCGGGAGAGAGATACCCTTATCTGTCTCAGATAGTACCCTGGGTGAAACTCCCCATAGAGATACCCTTCTTGAAAAACCATCGGGGAACACAGAGGAGGCGTGAAGCGCAAGGCCATAGAAATCCACGATAGAAGTATCGAATCATTGAGCCAGAAATCCCACGTCCAGGAGAATCTGTAGTCCCTCTGGCATTGGACCAGAAAATCTGAAAGATAGTACACCCAACTTATGATAGGTGTTGGTCAATGAATGAAGTCCAGATGGGAAATCCTATAGTCCTCGACCATTATATTTAGTAGGAGAAAGTGGATGTTAAATGCCTTACACCTTGTCTTTCTAATAATGTCTTCATGGGTAGAAAAGGGTAAAGGATCGGCATTAGATCCCAAGGTCCAATAATTTATCCCGGGTCGTTGATTTTTTCCCGAATCTAGGAAATTAGGTGGGAGAATGCACAAGTTAAGGAACCTGTCTGAGCCGTCGGATCTTGGCTGGAAAACCCGACGGCCGTTGGATATGTCAGGAGATATCCGAGAGTTTAAACCCCAGTGAATAGAGGTGAGAACCAGAAATAAATACGGATCGTCCAAATTAAGGAGGCCGTGGCCATTGAATCCCATTTAATCGGGGGCACAGTTGGTTATGAAAAGATCAGGCATTCCATGGTGAAACACAGAAATAGATTTGGAGTGTCCGTTAAAAAGGAGGCCGTAGTAGTGAGATCTCCCATTTGGAAATCCGGAGTAGGAATTTCAGGGAGTTACAGTTCACGAAAGATAAGGAGGCATTCCATGGTAGAAACCTAGAAATAGATTTGGGTCGTCCCTAGAATTAAGGGAGGCCATGTGTCATGAGATCTCCCATTTTGGAAGTGGAATCGAGACTTCGGGGAGTTACGTTCACGAAAGATCAATTCCATGGTAGAAAGCGAAATAGATTTGAATTAGATCCAATTAAAGGAGGTCACATGTCGTGAGATTTTAATCGGAAAATGGAGTTAGAACTTCAGGAGTTAAAGGTGATGATAGATCGGGGATGTTCCATGGTGGAAACACCAAAGCAATCGTGGACCGTCCGATTTAAGAAGGATACGTGTCGAGAGATTAACCACAACGGGAAACCAGGGATCGAGAATTCAGGAGTCTCGTTGACAAGAGGTTGGGCTCTAGCCTTGATAAATCCAAACGGAAGATAGGTTGTGGTCATATGGAAAGAGGTCATATTGACCAAGGCATAACCGAAGGGGCTAATCACCGATTTAGGTTTGTTTGGCACTTTGGCGTTTCGGAACTCGGTATATTGAAGGGCATGTTCCCTCGTGCTAAAAAATCCCGAAATCCAGACTTATAAATGTCGAGATGTTAGCATGTGGCTAAGTCAGATAGACGGACTAGATTTTTTGGAGGATCTTAGGGTCTATAATGGTAGATGTGAGGAAGAGATGTCAACTTTAAATTGGGGTGCGAATGCGCATGCCAGAATTAAGTGGCGGCAGTCACGGATGACCAAGTCCGCAGCTTAGATCCTACGGCCGAGGGCTTCGTGCAGAACCTTGTTGTTCTGCCTTTAAACATAGTTACCAACTTAATGAGAGCGGTGACCTCAAAATGAGAACTCTGGCCCAAAGAGCGATATTTTGCCAAAAAGCATCAAAATCAACCCCAAATCAAAAGTGGTGCTACGGTGCTTTTCATTTTAAGCGAAGTCCAAAATTACAACATTTTCAAACACTTGGAGCAGGCGGTGAATAGCTCGGAAAAACCTTAAAATTAACACCTAAAACAAAAAGATGTTTTGATTTTTTCTTCTTTTCAAAACATTAACTTTTTTTTAGATCATTTGAAGTCGTGCTTTTATCACTTGGTACCGTGAAGCCAAAATTATCGGTAGCACCCATTCTAGAATTGGGGTATTAAAATGACACATTTTATAATGTGGTAAAATAACTCATCATTCCTGTAAACAAAATCATAAAACAACACTTAAATGTTTACTTTTTAAATGTTATCATCATGCAAAGGACAAAGGTATACATAATGCCATGAAAATATCATAATATGCTTTAAAAATTCAATGTCACTTTTTAATAATTTTTCCTTTTAACAATAAAAGAGTAAATACGAGTTACATTGAATGAAACACAAATAGTTTCTTAAAGTATTGTTATATTGACCATATAAAAAACATACATTCTAGAGGGGTACATTATAGTATCCATAATAAAAAACATATCATTCATAAAACATAACAAAAATTCATAACTTCATAGCCAAGATCATATGTAAGTTCAATGGTATTTTTTAGTTACCATAAACATCATATGGATCAAAATTCTTAAAATGTTCCATACACTCCCATTCAGTTGACTCATGGTTTTGAAATACCATCAGAGTCCACTATCTTCGGATGAATGTTTTGATGAAGATGTAGATGATCCAGACTCTTCTTCTCTATTATTAGATGAATGCATAGAAGGTCTACGGCCATTGCCCAACATTTCAGATGTCAAATTCCTTTTTGATAATTCACATTTCGGTTCAACCGGACTCCCATATTGCATTTCTTGTGGCAACAACCTCTTGATAATCTCTGTTTTCTTGGGTGAAGAGTTCCTCTCTTTGTCAAATTGATTCATAAACAAGTATGTCAACGTAATCTAATTTTAAAGAGGTCGGTCAAATGATTTATATTTTGACCCTTTCTTTTCTCTTTCTATTGACATGTTTCTATTGCCATCACGGATTGTACCACCATTGAATGGGTGTGTACTTGTTTTATACCAATGCACTTCAATTGCAATAACATCAATCATTTTCTTTCTCAAATACTAGGTCAACTAGGTTGTGCAATGAGAACTTAATTTTGCATAATTTGTGTCTTCAATTCCAAATGTTTTTTTGAATTTCACATGCTCTTTGTTTCATAGTCAAAATTTCTATATTCACCTTAGATTAAACATTTTCCCCAAGGTACCTTATCTCTTGTTTTGTGTAGTTTATTGTTTTTCTACTCTCAAAGGCATTTATATCAATCTAAGTTCACCCCAACAACTTTCTAGATAGAGTGCAAATGAAGGAGATCCATGTGGTCAGACCTGGAAAGGGGTTTCATGTTCCGGATAGTCAATTACATAAATGCAGTAAATTGATCTTACCCTGCCTTATGCTTCTGTTGAATAGTTATTCTTGAAAGTAGCATGACTTCTAAGAAAAATTCACCTTTTATGTTTGTTGAATGTTACAACAAGCTCGGGCTTAAGATTGTGAGTAACATTGTATTACCAACTTTCAAGCCTTTCATCATTGACTATCTTGTAAGGACTGTATATTATTTTTCCTGAGAAAATATCTCCTCCCTTCTAGTAAGTAGAAAAACATATCTCTCTCTTTTCACCTCCTTTCTTGTAAGTAGGAAAACATATCTCTCTCCTTTTCCTTTTCTAGTCAGTAGGAAAATATGTCTATCTCTTACATGTCAATTTCTTCTAGTAAGTAAATATACTATCTAAATTGATTGGGAGGTATTATGCAATGTTTGTTTTCAGGTGAAAGTATGATATAGGTAGTTGTAGGTAAACATTCAGGGAAACAATCTAGTAGTTGTAGGTAACACAGATCTTGATTGGATCTTATAATGGGATTTTTACTTCTAGTTCATTTGAGCTAGCTAAAATTTTTCATTTGATCGAGTGAACTTATACAATTTGATATTCTCTGTGATGAAACTTCCCAACATTGAACAATATAATTAATAGTAATATATCGCATTCAATTTTTCCATAACTGACTCCACATACTATATTTGGACATCTTTCAAGCCTTTCCGCATTGCAATATTTTCTCACAAAAATAAGCAATTAGTGATTGTTTTTTAAGTGAATTTTTAGTGTGCAATTTCCTTAATCTTGCACTCGGATTCCATAAAGTAATCTAGATCCATCTTTCCAAGTGGTGTTGATGTAATGATTATGCTGAAATTATTGGGTGTGTTGTATAATATATAACACTTCCCCTTTATATTAAATATTATTTGTTAAATATATTTTATATTTGTACTTTATATTATATGTATAATAGGATTATGCTTTATATGCTTGTACTCTATATTATATATAATAAGTTGGATATGCTTTATGTATTGTTAATGCACTTGGGTGATGAACACATTTCAGTAACAAAGAAAAGGAACTGAACCTAAATCATAAGGAATGTTTTGAGGATTTCTTTAAAGGTAAAGATGAATGCTAACTTTTTTTCCAGAAGCAAAATTGGTGATGCTTCAGATAAGAAATAATTCCACAATATATACCAATTGGTTAAGTTGTAAATCATATACTAGTAAATGTTAGAACTTAGTATTCATTATGGAAGCACATTGAAAATGTAGCTAGTTTGTTTCCTTTAGGAATACTTTTGGATCTATCTGAATGAGTTAATTCCATTATCTAATTTCCATCAAATGCCATTTGTAGTAACAATTTTCTCTAGACTTGAAACTTAAGTTAAAATCATAGTAGCAAATACATTATTTAATGAAACTATAAAATGCAAAAAATACGATTTTTAATTGGGCTACGATTTTTAATTGGGCTTGTTACAAAATACATTCTCAAAGGAAGATCCAGGGGAAGACAACTGAAACATTGACTCTAATTGAGTCTTGGGTTCATGAGGTAGTTTGCCTTTGTCAAATCTTAAGGAATCTTGACCAAAACTAATGAAAATCCAAGTTTGATTCCAAGGAACTTGTGTTTGACATGTTGCAGTGTTCTATAGATCAAAGTTGTCACTTGTGTGAAGTCCATAATTGGATGGGAAGGAAGGAAAACCATCAAAATAGGTACTGTCAGGCTTCACGGTACCTTAATGGAAAACTTTTCCCACCTAGGTTTTCTCCCCACTTCAAATCTTCTATGTGCAATTTTTTGTGTGATGCATTGTTTACTCAGATGTACATTTTTCTTATCTATCATCAGTTTGAATTCCTGCACAGTAGTTTAGTTTCCTATAGCATCTTTTATAGGCAGAGAAAGTTTGTTTGGTATGGCATCCATAATTAAACGAGAAGCATACCATTTTGTCTGCATTAATTTTGTAATTCCACTACGAATTACCTATGAATTCATTTTTCATTCAGGGTAATATTTTGAAGAAGTATTATTTTCAAGATCAGGAAGCATGTAGTTTGAGCAATGGCTTTGTTTTGTTTTAATTTATGAATATGCTAAACCCTGCAAGGGCAGGTATTCTATTCATATTTTTGTTTCCTTAAAAGAAGTGCGGATCCATGGTATTAGAGCGCAAGTTCCTATTTAGAGGTGTGGTCACAAGACTTGTGTTATTGAAAGTGCGTAGGATGACCCGGACATGAACAATTCAGGAAGATGGACAACCATTGGGATCCTTTGGAAAGTCAAGGGGAAGGCGAAGGGCATTCAGTAGGAATGGTTCATGGATACATTATGGAATGGACTTGTTGGTCAGTCCATCATTCGGCATCGACAATTCGTAAGTGCTAGTCAGACTTGGCACATGGTTGTAGGTCTTTATTGCTAGAGGACCATGCCTTATTTAAATTATTTAAATTGATTTTAATTTTTTAAGCTCTGCTTAATGTTGCCAACTCTCTAGCATTTACTAGGACTATGAGGGGATTTTTGAAATGCGAGGGATACTATTCTTTGTTATTCGAGTTGGCCATGGAGGTTTGGCGATGCCGACGCCGCCCTCAACCCCCCCGTGACTAAGGAACATTCCCATGGGATTGTGCCTTAACCGTGGGGGGCGATGGCGAGACATGTGCGACCTCCATATTTCAGAAAAATAATGGATTCATTTCTTTATCCATTTTGGAAACAATACGTTTATTTCTTTAGCATCAAATAGCCATTTATTTCAACTAAAGATCCATCAAATCCAACCTCTAATCTTTCATTAATCTTCTTAAAGAATTTCTAAGTTTAAAAGAATTGTGAATATGTTTTAAAGACAAGCCTTCTAGAGAAGTAGCTCACCTTTTCATGGATAATGGCTCCTTTCAGTTCAGCAGTAGATATCATACTATAACCAATTCTATATAGGTAGAAGACATTCGTCAATAAGTTACTCTGGTTTCAATAATTATTTAGACCAACCGAATACCAACAACAATCCTTTGTCTTTAACACTACGACACGACTCCATTGTTTCAAGCTTCGCAACAATGTTTGCAACACAACCTTTAACAACACTGTTGAGATAGACCACGGGTGTCTTTCCAATCAGCTGACCCCATTTGCAGATGTTAGCATCAAAACACATATTTAATATAATTTGAATACTTTGATGATTATCTATGGCGATATACCTTTCAGTGGCTATAAAATGAGTCGCACCAGAAGAGAGAAGGGTATCTACAGTCTCAAAAATTACTTACAGGTTAAAGCTGTTATCACTCCTTTGAAGAATCCAAAATGGTTGTAGATGTTGTTAGTTTCGACAAATGATATTGATGTATGTGGAACATATTAAATCCTTGATGGTATTGTCCAGTCAATCTAATTTGGAGTAAGCTTTTGTTTGCTACTAATAATGTACACGACCTTAAGATAGGTGTGATGCTTTGTTTAGCCGTGGGACTGTAAATTGTGTTATCTCATGTTCTCCGATGCACCAGGAGAAAGCTGAGTGGTGGAGGGTAAAGCGTGCCATTGACGACCTCAAACCAAGCCTAGAGCATTGGAGGGAACAAGAAGAACCTTCACGATTTCATCAAATCTTGTGACGAGAGAGAGCCATGGGGTTATACATATGGTCCACTTGAAGATGGAATGGTATCTTCCTAAATGGGAACTTCCTATCAATTTTTTTTGTCTAATTGCATAACCAACTTACTCTCGAGCCTCTTTTCCACTTCTCTCCAGCCTGTTTCCACTTCTTCAATTAGGTCACGATTATCTCGGATGCTCTTGTGACAATCTGAAACTGCCAAGTCCAATGCCATCAACTTTATCCCTATGACCTCCATTTCTTTGGCCAATTCTTGTTATTGTGATTGGTCTTTGCTATCAATTTATCAAGCCATTGAAAATTTGAAATAGCATTCACCATTATGAATAGTCAAGCAAACTGTCAAGAAATAACTAAGAGATACTTATGGCGAATGGCTCGAAATGTATTGGATGCATTTCAATGAAACATAATGTTATTTTATAGGCCCCGTTAGAATAAAACAAAAAGAAAATATAAATGCCCACATATAACAAAAGGTGTTCAATAGGCCTAGCCACCTAGTAGTCAACAGAACTAGTAAACAATATTAACATGTGGATTGCAGCGTGGTATGTGTATGTCAATATGAGATATGAAAAAAATAAATTATGCCCAAAAACTTGTACTTTTGGAGAAATCAACAGAATTTATACAAAGTTGAGAGAGGCTTGAATTGTTTTACCATCTAATTTCTGAAATCTTGCATTCTAGTAGATCTTTCACACTTGACTGGAGCTAGCTGGCCTTGTTAGTGTTGAACTATCTTTATATTAGAACATAATGTATTGATTTTTCCGTATTATGGATTCTTAGAGTCTTATATTAATGATTGGAATTTTGTTTTTCGTGAAAAAATTAATGACTTTTAACCATGCAAGATTTCAATTAATAAGAAAACATATTGTATTCCATTAATATGGGATCTTTGCAACTATTTAAGTCTCTAATTCATGATTTACATGAAAAAGGATTTGTAATCATTTGATATGCTTCAAAAAAGCCAATGGTTGACTCTTTGGACATATTTGTGAAGCCTTACACACTCATTTGTTGTATTTCCTTCTCTTGTTAAAGAAGCCCATGTGTTTGATACTTGATAATTTTCAAAATTCAAGGTTTTCTTTAGAATGTAAAGCAACCTTTCTGTCCTTGAAGGATTTCTATTTTATTCATATGTAGAAATATTTTATTACTTGAATTTGAAACTCATTTCTTATTCCTTGAAAATATATTTCTTTTTTTCTATTTTATTCAGCAACTAATCTCTTTGTATTACTTGAATTTGAAATATTTCTTATTCCTTAAAATATGGTTGTTTTTTAAATTTGACCATAAATCTATATCATTTTCCAAAAATATTTCTTCTTAGATCTTTTATAACTATAGCTGAAATAGATAATTATCATAAAGTTCAACACTAAAATTAGTATTATTTTTTAAATTCATAAAATATTTAAAATTAAAAATTTTGCAATTATGTTCTCTAAATTTGATCATAAATTTATATCATGTTCCCAAAAATTTACGTGTAAAACCAAAGGATGGAAGGGTATATGCAATAGAAGTTATCAGCTCCCTCTAAACTACTAATGTCGGTTTAACATTATTTTTTGTTTTATTTAGTCACAAGTTATATATGAAAATACAAGAGGAAATGGTCAAGATGTTGAATGAAGAAAGTTGGGATGATGTTAAACTCAACTATCCAGATTCAAACTCTTCAGCAATATTGAAACAATTTTTGTTGCATTAAAAAAGGTGTGTTGATTTATTACATTCATATTATTTGTTTGAAAGTTAATTTATTTATATTTTAATGTTTTTTTTTTTAAGAGCCCTGTTCCCAGGGAGTTTCCTGTTCCCAGGCAGAAAGGAATAGAGCTGGCAGCAGTCTCTGTTTATTTGTAAAACTCGGGCAGTCCGTTTGCCTTTTGAATAATAAAGACCCATAACCGTTACAGTTTAAAAAAACTATAGCTGAAATAGATAATTGTCATAAAGTTAAACACTAAAATCAGTATTATTTTTTGAAAATTCATAAAATATTTAAAATTAAAATTTTTAATTATGTTCTCTAAATTTGATCATAAATTTATATCATGTTCCCCCAAAAAATTTACATCATCAAAACAAAAGGATGGAAGGGTATATGCAATAGAAGTTGCCAGCTCCCTCTAAACTACTAATATCAGTTTAACATTATTTTTGTTTTATTTAGTCATAAGGTGTATATGAAAATACAAGAGGAAAGGGTCAAGATGTTGAATGAAGAAAGTTGGGATGATGTTAAACTCAACTATCCAGATTCAAGCTCTTCAGCAGTATTGAAACAATTTTATGTTGCATTCAAAAAGGTATGTTGATTTATTACATTCATATTATTTGTTTGTAAGTTAATTTATTTATATTTTAATAGTTATAGATATATAAGTATATGTTTGTTTGTTTCATTAAAGATGCCAAAGAAGAATGCATATGGAGTACTTGAAACTTTCAAAAGTTTTATTCAAAAAGCCAAGTTTGAAAGAGAAAGAAGGAGACGTGTTCAAAATGTTGAACTTGATGACACCCTTGATCACTACATTTGGAATGGGCTCGACACTGTTCAATATAAAGTGATATTAGGTGATTGTGAAAAACTTGCAAGTATTGTTCCTAAAAAAGAATACTCCCTAGTTATTGCGGATATCCCTCATGGT
>SNQJ01S0217110.1:0-15421 GCA_010110895.2 Picea sitchensis | reverse complement strand
CCAGGGCAACACTTGGCTCTCCAGGAGCACATTCCTCTCCACTTGGATTTTGTTCCTCTCCTCAAAGGAACTTAGGATAATTGGGTTTATTTCCCACCTTTAGTATTTTTTCAGGAACACATTATAATATTCCCTTGGGTTAAGCCCTCAAGCTTAGCCCCTATTTCCTAGCCTCGTAGCCCCATCCCTTTCCATACCTAGTGGAGCTTGGTCCCCCGTAACTCTTTCTTCATGGTCAGTCTACACACAACGATGTATTTTATTAATATTCTGCATAATTACATATACAAAATCAGGCCCATTGGCTTTAGCATCTAGGCTCTTCGCCCTAATAACACATAACCCTACCAGCTTATAATTACTTGGCTCACCAGCCTATAAACATCATTATATTTGACAAGGGGCTCAGCCTTGGGGTATTACAATCCCCTCCCCTTATTTTTTCACTATCATCGGTGCAACTCATTCACATAACATCAACAAGATTTTCAAAATCTTCAAAAAGATGCAGGTATTTTGCCCGCATGGCATCTTCATGATCCCATGTTGTGTCCTTAGGACCGTACCAGGTCCATTGGACCTTTACAATCCCTATGGCTCGATTCTGGAGCTGTTTGATTTTCTGGTCCAGAATGCGTACCGGTTGCACTTGAAAAGCGCTTTCTTGCTCCACCTGAATCACATTCCAATCAATCACATGATTAGTATCAAGTATATATTTCTTAAGCAATGACACATGAAATACATTATGTATAGACATAGATGTAAGCAATGCAATCATATAAGCTATTGGACCAATACTCTCTATAATTTCAAACGACCCACAATATCTAGCTGCCAACTTGGAACAACTTCCCAACTTCAAGGAAATTTTGTTGGCTTTCACCTTCAAGAAAACATGATCACCCACTTTAAATTCTTTGTGACTATTGTTCTTGTCAGCATTGCTTTTCTCCCTGTCTTGGGTGGCCTTCAAATTCTGTTTAATCTTCATCATTTTCTCTTCCATTTCCTTGAGCAACTCTGGCCCAACCACTGCTCTATCAGTTGGGTTGTCCCATCTTACTGGGGTGTTGCACTTTCTTCCATAAAGTGCTTCGAACGGGCTCATCTTCAGTGATGCTTGATACCCATTGTTGTAGGCAAATTCTACCAAGTGTAGATAATATTCTCATTTAGAAGGTTTGTCCATCACATACATCCTTAGCATATCCTCTATCACTTGGTTCACCTTTTCTGTTTTCCCATCTGACTCGGGATGATAGGTTGTGTTGAAGTTCAGATTTGTTCCAAACCCCTTGAATAACCCCTTCCAAAACTTTGAGGTAAACTTTGGGTCTCTGTCAGACACAATTGTCTTGGGTATGCCATGCAAGTGTGCTACTTCTCTCATATAAATATCAACAACATTGGTTTCCTTGTGAGTAACCTTCATAGGAATGAAATGAACAGCTTTAGTAAGCTTGTCCACCACCACCATGATTGCACCATGTTGCTTGCTTTTTCTAGACAATCCTGTGATGAAATCCATTGTCACCACTTCCCACTTCCCCTGAGGAATGGGTAATGGTTGCAACAACCCCGATGGGTGTCTATGTTCATCCTTGACCCTTTGACACTCCAATCATTTAGCTATGTATTCATCAATATCCTTCTTCATGCTCGGCCAATAATATTGTCTCTTGACTGCTGAAACTATTTTCTGATATCATGGGTGTCCTGCATAAGGTACATTGTGCATTTCTTTTTAAATCACACTTCTCAATTCAAGAGAATTGGGTACATAAAATCTGTTTCTGTACAAGATAATTCCATCAATTCCCAATTCATAATTTTCAACTTTCTGCTGCATTTTACCTTGTTGCAATTTTGTTACCAATTCCATGTACTACAAATCAACTTTTGCAGCCTCAGAAATTATGTCCTTAAGATCTGTCTGATACATGCTAATGGTTGTAGCATGCAGTTCATGCACTCTCCTGCTGAGTGCATCAGCCACTTTGTTCTATTTTCCTTTGATATGCTTGATATCAAAGTCATACTCACAGAGGAGTTCCAACCATCTACTATGCCTAGCATTCAAAGTAGGTTGATCAAACAAACACTTCAGACCATTATGGTCTTTCCTCAGCTCAAACCTCTTTCCCATGAGGTAGTGCCTCCACTTATTCAAAGCATGCACTATGGCTTCCAACTCCAAATCATGAGTCGTATAGAGCCTTTCATGCTCTTTCAATTTTCTGTACTCGAAACATATCACAAATCCTTTCTGACTAAGGACTCCACCCAGTGCTTCTTTGCATGTGTCTGTGCAAACCACAAAATCTTCATTCGGATATGCAATCTTCAGAATTGGAGCACTGGTTAATAGTTGCTTCAATTGTTGGAATCTCTTTTCACATTCTTTTTTCCATTGAAACATTTTCCCCTTCCTTTGCAAGGAAGTGATGGGGTGATCTATTCTCGAAAACCCTGCAATGAACCTTTTGTAATAGCCAGCTAGACCCATGAAGAATCTGACTTCTGTCACATTCTTTGGTGTTGTCCACCCTTTAATGGTCTCAATATTTTTAGGGTCCACTGCTATCCCTTCTTCAGATATGATATGCCCCAAATAGTGAATTATGTTTTGATAAAATGAGCACTTGCTCAATTTGTCATACAGTTGATGCTCTCTTAGCACTTGCAACACCATTCTCAAATGATGCTCATGCTCTTCTTCCGACTTGGAATATACAAGGATGTCATCCAGAAAGACAATGACAAACTTGTCCAAATATTCTCGGAAAACGACATTCATTAAGGACATAAAAACAGCTGGCACATTTGATAACCCAAATGGCACCACTGTGAACTCATAGTGACCATACCTTGTCCTGAAGGCGGTCTTGCTAATGTCTTCCTCTTTAATCCTTACCTGATGATATCTTGACCTGAAATCAATGTTTGAGAATATCTTTGCATCCTTCAACTGATCAAAGAGATCATCAATCCTTGGCAAATGATACTTGTTCTTTATAGTCACTTTGTTCAACTATCTGAAATCGATGCACAATCTCATTGTCCCATCTTTCTTCTTCACGAAAACGACTGGGGCACCCCAAAGTGACACACTTGGGCTTATATACCCCTTCTTCAGAAGTTCTTCAAGCTGCATTTGCAACTCCTTCAGCTCTAGTGTACTCATTCTGTAGGGATTCTTTGATACTGGAGCTTCTCCATGCATTAAATTAATAGAGAAATCAATATCTCTCTTTGGGGGTAGTCTTGGTACCTCCTTGAACACATCTTCAAAATCTTCCAGGACTGGATGATCCTTCAGATTTGGCACCGTGTCCTTAGATGCTTCCTCCATATGGGCTGCAAATATTTGACAGCCCTTTCTATAACACTTCTTCAGCTGCATTACTGATATTTCTCTGACAGTAACTGCCCTGGGAATTCCTTGGACTGTTCTCTGGTTCCCTTCCTCATCCATGCAAGTGAATGTCTTGTTATGGAATTCTAATATGGCATGGTGTTGGTCCAACCAATCCATACCAATTAGGCAATCATATGATCCCAAAGGAAATATATTCAAATCTTCCTTGGTACTTAGTCCATTCATGCCCACTGGACATAATTTAACCAATTCAACAACCTTTATCTTGTCTCCTGTAGCCAGTTGTATTAGCCAAGATTTCTCATGCTTGGTTCTTGGTAAAAGAAACATTTCCAGATCCGTGCTAAGTGTGTGTGCAGGGGTTCTTTGAATCTGGAAGCCAGCAAAGAAATCTAAGCTCAGGATGGTTAGAACCTTTGAATATCTCGAAGGGAGGCGAAGATTATAGTCGCGTGAACTCTAAGTTCAGACGGGTTGACGTCTGGGAGAACTTTCAAAAGGTTCATCGAGGCTCGAGTGAAAGGTGGAGCACTTCCAAGGGAGAGTGTTAAAATCATGGGGGTCGTCCGATCGTGATAAGCCACAAGGAAGTTAGGCGGATGTTCATCCAGCGGGAAATAGTCACAGGAGATCTGAGTCGTTGATCCAGTGGGATCAAGGTCGTTCATTGAGTTTGGGAGTTCGGGATTCGTTGTATTGGGGAGAAAGGTCGAGCCTTGTCCTTCAAAACCTCGATATGCAAAATCAAGGTTAGATCTAAGCCATTGATTAACGTGCTCTATGAACCGTTGATCAGGGCATGTACGGTTCAGGAAATTTGGCACCGGAGGAAAGGCCCACACATCATTTTCGAATCCCCAAAAAGGAGAACGCCAACAAGCATCCAGGGCCGTCGGTTTGTGGCAGATATGGACTGTTGGATCTGGGTCACCGGATTTCGGGCGTCGGGGCTTTGAAAGGAAAGGGGAAGCACTACTCACAGAATTCCTGAATTGCGAAGTGCGAAGTGCCGGTAGAGTTGGACCCGCGGTCATATCACACGGTTGTATTGGGAGAGGACCCATGCCTAGCACCTCTTCGTGCATGTGGGGTTTTGTTCAAGGCCCATGGGTTATTTGTTGCAAGGATTCCAGCAGGGACCTAAGGGCCGCTTCTGTTGAAGGAGAACAGGAGATCCATGACCGGGAGGTCAGCCGGACCCCTTAGGGTAGGGGGTCTGCGTTAGGTGGTATCAAAGCCTACAATATATGTTTATGTAGTGAGAGGAGACGAAAGGAAAGGTGTGATTTGAATTCAGTGAGGAACATATTTGAATAATGCCGCCCAGAAGACGTCATGATAGACCAATTCCCGATCCAGCTGTGGAGAGGGAAATGAGAAAACTCTGTGCTCGACTAGATGCTATGGAGATAGTGCAAAAACGGACAGTTGATGTTGGAGATGTCAGTGAATCCGAGAATGAAAATGAAGTAAGGCTCGACGAAGAAGAAGTTGTAGTTGAGGATGTTGAGGAAGAACGTCTATTCAGAGTTGTTGCAAGAATAGGTGCTAGGGAAAAGATGGACATTCTGATGTATGAAGGCAACTTAGACGTTGAAGAGCTGCTAGATTGGTTTAGAGCCCTGGATAAATACTTCGACTATGAATATTTCAAGGAAGATAATAAAGTGAAACATGATGTCACTAGACTTAAAAGGCATGCAGGATTGTGGTGGGATGAACTGCAGGCTGACAGGCATTGCAAGGGCAAGCAAAAAATCAAAAGATGGGATAGAATGGTTGCAAAGATGAAAGCCAAATTTATACCCAGAGATTACCAAATCAATCTATTTCAAAGAATGCAAAATTTGAGACAGAAAGGAATGGCAATGAAGGAATACACTGAGGAGTTCTACAAGATAAACATTAGAGCAGGTCATCGAGAAAGTGATGATGAGAACGTCGCCAGGTACATGAATGGTCTGAGCTATGACATTCAGGATGAAATGAGTAAGGTGATGATTAGAAATGTGGAAGATGCTTATCAGATTGCCCTGAAGGCTAAAGAAAAGTTGACCCGAAAGCAAGGACAAAGAGGCAGAGGTAGAAATCAAAACAAAGGCAAAGCAATTGCCCGGGACAGAGTACAGAAGCCTAAGGAGGAAGAAAAGAAACCTCATACTCACCCAGAAAGAGGAGGAAATTCACAGGGAAGATAAGATGTCGACAGGAACACTTTTCCACGAGGAAGAGGTAGAGGAGGTGAGGTAAAGTGTTTTGTCTGTGGAAAAATCGGACACAAGTCTTTTGAATGTCCTGGTAGAAAAAGAGATGGAGGAGGCGAAACTCACATTTCAAAAGCACAGAAGTGAAATGTTGAGGCAGAAGATGTAGAAGGCAGAAGATCCTTAATGATGAGGAAAATTCTCTTAAAACCAAAGAAGGAGATAGAGAATCAAGTCCAAAGAAACAGTTTGTTTAGAACTACTTGCAAGACCAAGGACAGGGTATGCAAGGTAATAGTGGACAGTGGAAGCACAGATAATTTAGTATCCACGGAAATGGTGGAGAAGTTGGAATTGGAGACTGTTGCACATCTGAGCTCATACAAAGTCYCGTGGTTACAAAAGGGACATCAGGTAACTGTCACTAAACAATGTTTAGTTGAATTTAAGATAGGGGGATATAAGGATGAAATTTTATGTGATGTTATTCCCATGGATGTCTGACATCTTTTGTTAGGGAGACCATGGAAATATGACAGGAATGTTGTTCATGATGGGAGGAAGAACACTTACACCTTGGAGAAGAATGGTAGGACGCATATGTTGCTACCAATTAAAGACAAGGAGGTGAAAACAGAGACAAGCAATACTATACTTCTCATGAGTGGGAAGGAACTTCTTGATGAAGTCAATAAAGATGAAGAAATGTAGTTTGTTGTGGTTAGAAAACCTAGAGTCATCCTGACCAGTACTTTGACGGATGACCTACCTGAGGAAATTCAGGAACTGCTAGAGAATTTCGTTGATATAGTGGTGGACGAATTATCTTGTTCATTGTCGCCCATCAGGAGCATAAGTCATCACATTGACCTTATACCGGGAGAGAGCTTACCAAACAAAGCAGTGTATAGATTGACGCCACAGGAGAATGAAGAGGTCAAGAAGCAAGTTCAGGATTTGATGGACAAAGGGTTGATTAGAGAAAGCTTAAGTCTATGTGTTGTACCTACAGTGTTAAGTCTGAAGAAAGATGGTGGCTGGAGAATGTGTACAGACTCGAGAGCTATAAATAAGATTACCATCATGTATAGATTTCCTTTACCCAGGATGGATGACTTAATGGATTGCTTGAGTGGAGAATTTTTTTTTTCAAAAATTGATTTGAAAAGTGGATATCACCAGATTAGAATGAGGAAAGGTGATGAATGGAAGACAAAATTCAAAACAAATGAAGCACTGTATGAATGGCTTGTCATGTCGTTTGGTTTGACGAATGCGCCCAATACTTTTATGAGATTGATGAACGAAGTCTTGAAAGATTTTGTTGGGAATTTTGTAATCGTGTATCTTGATGATATATTGATCTTCAGTAAGACTAGAGGAGAACATCTGAAGCATTTAGCTGTAGTAATGAAGAGGTTACAGCAAGAGAAATTGTTGATAAATCTGAGAAAGTCGTCTTTCATGAAGACAGAACTCATTTACTTAGGTTTCGTGATCTCTGTGAATGAGTTAAAGATGGATCCGGAAAAGGTAAGAGTAATCAAAGATTGGCCATCACCAAACAGTATCTTTGAAGTTCAAATCTTCCATGGATTGGCTAGTTTTTACAGGAAGTTCATCAGGAATTTCAGTGGGATATGTGCACCAATGATGGACACAGTCAAGAAAAGACACAAATCTTTTCGTTGGATAGAAGAAGCGGAGAAAAGTTGCAAGTTGTTGAAAGATAAGATAACTGAACAGACAGTTCTGATTCTGCCAGATTTCAGAAAAATGTTTTAGGTAAGGTGCGACGCAAGTGGATTTGCGATTGGAGCGGTCTTAAGTCAAGACAACAAGTTGATTGCATACTTCAGTGAGAAGTTGAACGAGACCAAGACAAAATATTCCACGTATGATAAAGAGTTCTATGCAGTCATATAAGCGCTGAAGAAATGGAGGCATTACTTGGTTCCAAAGGAGTTTGTCTTGTATAGCGATAACCATGCTTTACAATTCGTAACTTGACAGGAGAAATTGAACCAGAAGCATGCAAAATGGGTTGAATATATGAAGAATTTTACTTTTGTTATAAAGCATATTTATGGAACTGCTAACAAGGTTGTTAATGCATTGAGCAGGAAATGTTTGATTCTGCAGGAGTTTAGAGTGAAAACTTTAGGTTTTGACAATCTCAAGGAGATGTGCAGAGATGATGCAGATTTTAAAGAAGCCTATGAAGCATGTGAGAATCTAGTTCTCAGAGACAAAAGCCAATGGACTAAATACTTGATTCAGGATGGACTATTGTTCAGGGGAAACCAATTGTGTCTATGAGAGAGAACCTCTTGAAGAAAAAACATAGTGGGGGATTGGTTGGACATTTCGGCCATGATAAGACTTTTACACAACTTAATGGCTCATACTATTGGCCAGGGATGAGGACGAATGTCAAGAAATTCATGAACAGATGCAGAATTTATCAGCATGCAAAGGGGAAAAGACAGAATACAAGGTTATATCAACCGTTGCTAGTACCAGAAAGGTCGTGGGATGTGGTAAGCATGGATTTTGTGTTAGGATTGCCGAGGACACAGAGGGATTGTGACTCCATATTTGTGGTAGTCGATAGATTTTCAAAAATGGCACATTTCATACCATGTCAGAAAACCAGTGATGCAACTCATATTGCAAATCTGTTTTTCAAAGAAGTTGTTAGACTTCACGACTTACCCAAGAGTATCGTTTCAGATCGAGATACCAAATTTGTTGGTCACTTCTGGAGGACCATATGGAAGAAATTGGGGACGAATTTATCTTTTAGCTCAACATATCATCCTCGGATGGATGGATAGACTAAGGTAGTGAATAGGATTTTGGGGGACTTATTGAGGAGTTTTGTAGTTGAACACCACAGCCAGTGGGATCAGGTTCTGCCACAGGCAGAATTTTCATATAACGATTCACCCAATAGGAGTACAGGACAGAGCCCATTTCAGATAGTATATGGAATGAAACCAAGAGGAGTCTCTGAGTTGAAAGACTTAGAGAAGAATGAATTCTGGAGTGCTAGCACTGAAGATTTTGCAGCAGGAATGCAGGAGCTCCACAGTAAAATCAAAGAGCAGTTAAAGAATTCCAACCAGGAATACAAGCGCAAAGCAGATCAACACAGGAGAGAACTTCACCTTGAAGTAGGTGATTTGGTTCTAGCGCATCTCAGAAAAGAAAGGTTCCCAAGGGGAACATACAATAAGATGAAGATGAAGAAAATTGGACCATGTAAGATTTTGCAAAAGTTTGAGACAAATGCTTATGAAATTGAATTACTAGATGGGGTAGGAATATCGCTCATATTCAATATAGCAGATTTATATCCTTACAGAGCTGATGGAGCAGGAACAGATGCGGATCAGAAAGAAGTTCAATGGATCAAACAGTTGCCTGTATCTAAAAATCCACAGATGGAAAAGATAATTGATCAAAGAGTTGGAAAGAAGACCTGAAGGAAGACATACTTTGAATATTTGGTCAAATGGAAAGGACACCTGATTGAGGATGTCAATTGGGAAAGTGAATCAGATATCCAAAGACGTGGACAGGCGGTGTAGGAGCTCATGGACAGGAGTCCATGAATTTTTTTTCAGTAGGGGAGTATGATGCAGGATCATCGTAAGCAAGATAGCAAAGCAAGCACAAGGGTGAGAACAGTTGGAAATGCACCAGCGCACATTTTGAGGACGTTTCAAATTTGAAAGAGAAAGCATTAATGAAAAAATCAGTAAGGATGTATTTGCATTTATGTTTTGGGGGATTGTAATACAGATTATGAGCATTGCTCTCATCTGTCGGATAAGGAGGCATTTATTGTAATTTATGTTTAGTAAGTGGCTTTTAATTATGATAAGATAGCTAAGAGAAGAGAGAGGGAAAAACTCAATAAGACTCTCTCATTTGTAATCCTTAGATAGTATTGTAATTTGATGTAGAAGATTAGGAGAGAAGAGAGGGATAGAAGATTAGAGATTGTATGAAGAATAGTTGTTGCTATTGAACCATGTACAGAAGCTTTGGATTAATATAAGAATGATTTGATCCAATTTACATGGCGTGTGATGAATATTGTTTGTATCTTTTGAACGATATGTTACAATTTTTCTTATATTTCTCTGTCATGCATTTCTTTCAATGCTATGTGTATGCTTGTGATTTCATGGTCAATATATGAAGCCTGTGAGAGTAGAAGTATAAGTTTCAATTGTTTCTCTCCCTGAGAATTCCTGCAAGGAGTGCAGTGAAAGGTCTGCATAGAGTGCATGACAGAGTTCTTATTTTTATCTCAGAAAGCTCAGGGGGGTAACATTGGCTTATATTAGTAGAGTTGTGGTTGAGGCACAGAGTCATGCAAGGAGTGCGCAGGCTGAGGAAGGAATTGAAATTCTTCAATCCCACAGAGTGGTTGGAGAATATCTATTGCGAGGAGCGCACAGAGTTAACATCGTGGATAACTGAAGGTTATCGTAGAGTTGTGCTAAGTGTGCACACAGGGTTTCTTTGAATCAAGAAGCCAGCAAAGAAATCTAAGCTCGGGAGGGTTAGAACCTTTGAATAGCTTGAAAGGAGGTGGAGATTAGAGTCGCGCGAACTCTAAGTTCAAATGGGTTGACGTCTGGGAGAATTTTCAAAAGGTTCATCGAGGCTAGACTGAATGGTGGAGCACTTCCAAGGGAGAGTGCCGAAATCATCGGGGTCATCCGATCGTGATAAACCGCGAAGAAGTTAGGCGGAGGTTTATCCGGCAGGAAATACTCACAGGAGATCTGAGTCGTTGATCCAGTGGAATCAAGGTCGTCCGTTGAGTTCGGGAGTTTGGGATTCATTGTATTGGGGAGCAAGGTCGAGCCTTGTCCTTCAAAACCCTGATACACGAAATCAAGGTTAGATCTAAGTCGTTGATTAACATGCTCTATGAACCGTTGATCGGGGCACGTATGGTTTCGGAAATTTGGCACCGGAGGAAAGACCCACACATCGTTTTCGAATCCCCGAAAAGGAGAACGCCGACAAGCAGCTAGGGCCATCGATTTGTGGCAGATCTGGACCGTTGGATCTGGGTCACCGGCTTTCGAGTGTCAGGGCTTTGAAAGGAAAGGGGAAGCACTACTCGCAGATTTCCCAAATTGCGAAGTGCGAAGTGCCGGTAGAGTTGGGCCCGTGGTCATATCGTGCGGTTGTATTGTGAGAGGACATGTGCCTAGCACCTCTTCGTGTAGGCAGGGTTCTTTTGAAGGCCAGTGGGTTATTTGTTGCAAGGGTTCCAGCAAGGACCTGAGGGCCGCTTCGGCTTAATTAATAATTGATTAATTAATAAACAATAAATAATTAATCGATTATTAAAGGAGTGGTTTATTAATCATTTTAACTTAGACTAACTTTATTGCTTTATCCTAAGTCTGTTCATGCAGGGATGGAAGGCGGGATAATGGAGGCTAACAAAGGACAAGGGGAGAGGATGCAGCAGGGTGATGGAGAAATGAGCTACAAGAATGGAGGGAGGAAGAGGAATCACCTGAGCCAGACTTCATCATCACGAGGGAGATGCCAAATCAGCAGTCGAAATATCGACTCGCCTATAATTATAGGACCCTAACAGGTGGCTCCATCTGGGGATGGCGGCTTCTTTCAGGAGGTGTCAAGAACCACAGACTTCTAAACATGCAGACCAGAGATTTATCCATTGGGCTGATCCCAAAACCTTATTCTGCCACCTGTACTTGTTTTGATCTTGCAACTGAAATGAAATCAAATGAACACTGCTGAAAAAGAGATTCTCAGAATGCTGAGCTTATTCATTTTCCTACCTACCTACCCTACTGCGATCATTGCTCAGCTAGGTAATGGAAAAATGCCAATGGAGCCAATCCAGCAGTTGATTTAGTGGCTCTGTTCTTTCACTGTCCATGATGAAACTCAGAAATGAGTCTATTACTCATGCTTGAGAGTAACTTCCACCCTGCTTTCCCTTGCATAAGATTTGATCAACCCAAACAATAGGAAAAACATCAGCAACAGAAAAATATCCTGTATTAAAAAATTTCTCCATATAGGCAGCTACAGGATCAATATAGGTTTGGCCCATATTTTGGTTTTCGACCTCAAACAACTCAGCATCAAGACTCGATTTTTCAGCTATGCATTCTGTGTCTTTCGATACTTCCTCATCTGACTGTGGATGCTCCGATGGTTTTTGAAATGATGCCTCTGCTGCAAAAGACAGAGAATCTGATTGCCTGACCATGTCAATATCATAACAGCATTGTGTCTCATGACTGGAGAATGAGGAATAATTTTGGCCACACAGACCATCCAACTGATCGGCTATTGGATCCTGAAAGAACTGACAAGACTGCTGCATTGACTCAAATGAAATTTCCTGCTTGTTTCTATATTCATCCTTCAACACTTGTCTAAGAGTCTCCTTCAAAACTTGAAATGATTTAAAACACAATGGTACAGAGTTCTTTGGGATTAACTCAGAATTTGCCTCAGGGTCTAAGCTATCATCAAGAATTTGAAGATCGATGTAGGTCAAGGGCTGCGACACTGGGTTTAGAACAGCCTCCATATCCTTAATGGTTTCATCAATTGATTGATCAGAGACATTTCTGTCTTCACTATTTACAACTGACCTAGAGTTTCTTTTCATAAATTGACAAGATGAGCAACATAAGGGCAAAGTGTCTTCACTTACTTTGACATTTTCTGCACATTCCTTATCGCTGTCATGACTGTTGTGCAAGGGCTGATAGTCGTATCTGAACGGTAAATGATCTTCTTCCTACCAATGACATGCTGTTGATTTCTCTGTACAGTCAACCTCTATTTCAGCTTCATGATCATCATCATACTGATCCCACTTGGGTGGACATTCCAAGTAAGGAACGTTGTCAAACATGCACATCATATCAGCTGGTTGTCCCTCTATAAGTCGAGATGGAGATTCATCTTTGACTGTGCCGTGAATTGAATACATGAACGAATCATTATTCAAACCATGATACCCAGGATGAGCAGAAAAATGTTTGGGGACTGGGACCGTGTCTTTCTCTGCAATCACTGGAACATGATGTGTTTGGACAGCAAGCTCATCTTTTATGTTAATCTTCTGTATCAGCTCTTCCATGGCACTGGCCAAAATCTCCAGTTTAGCTTCTGATGATTTTAGCTGCTCCGTTCTTTGTCCTTCAACTGTGACCTCTTGATCAGCAAGTTGGTTTCCACATCAATTGCAATTTTCTGCATTTCTTCAAGACTTGTAGTGTTGCTTTCTCTTAACCGAAATGTCATCTCAGGATCGAAGGCATCTGGGTAATGCAAGTGGGCAGATCCTGGGGGTGGCCTTATATCAGCAGGTATTGCATGATATACCTTATTGAATCTGGCTGAAAACGGATGTATTGTCTCCCCTGGCTTTCTTTTCAAGTGCTCATACTCTTCTAGGATAAGGAAAACATTTCCCCTGACCACCCACCTATCCAAGAAAACTTGCACGAACTGCTGAAAATTTCTGATGCTTGCGGCTGGAAGGTTCTTAAACCAATCTTTGACTTTTCCTCCCAGAGACAGGGCAAACATTCTGATGTAGACATCATCATCTTCAACCTCATAAAGGTCAAGGAAATCTTCAAGGTTTTGAACATGCTTTTCAACAGTGATCTTCTCATTTTCTCCATCAAACCTAGGCAGATTTTTAATGTAATTGACAGAGAGGTCATGGAGAATAGGAGGCAAATCTAGAGGCTTGTATCGGTCTGGGACTTGTGAAAGCACAGGAGATGAAGCAAGGGGCTTACAAACCTCCATAGGTTTAGCAGGAGTAGGAGGCAAAGCAGGAGGCTTATGTCTCACTAGGCTTTCTACAGGTGCATCTGGGATGAGCACAGGAGTGTGAGACTGTACATAATCTACAATGGGAAATATGATATCTTGAGGCTCATCAATTGACTGATGGTCAGAATACTCTTCAACAACATACTTCTAACCAGGCTTAGAAAAAGACAAGACATGATTGCAAATAAAACCAAAAATGTCTTGAATGCNCTCCATCAAACCTAGGCAGATTTTTAATGTAATTGACAGAGAGGTCATGGAGAATAGGAGGCAAATCTAGAGGCTTGTATCGGTCTGGGACTTGTGCAAGCACAGGAGATGAAGCAAGGGGCTTACAAACCTCCATAGGTTTAGCAGGAGTAGGAGGCAAAGCAGGAGGCTTATGTCTCACTAGGCTTTCTACAGGTGCATCTGGGATGAGCACAGGAGTGTGAGACTATACATAATCTACAATGGGAAATATGATATCTTGAGGCTCATCAATTGACTGATGGTCAGAATACTCTTCAACAACATACTTCTAACCAGGCTTAGAAAAAGACAAGACATGATTGCAAATAAAACCAAAAATGTCTTGAATGCAATTTGAGCTTGAATACCTGGTCTTTCTAGGCTGCTTGGTCATGCCTCAGGTTCTTCCTCCAGTGGAGTCTTCGAGCTGGCACTGTCTGGAGTTGATTGGAGTCGCCAGGTGAATGATTTCAGCCTTCTGGTGTCTGGTCACTGTCCACCATCAGTGATCAGATCTGGAGCTTGAAGTGTAATACTGGGAAAGTTCCCCAGTGGAGTCGCCATTATGTTAGCACTCTGTAATTTGCCCAAGGCTGAAAGGCAATCACAGAGGCAACATCAGAACTGCTTCGAGTCTTGGATCTATCCCTCCAAGACTCAGAGAGGGATCTCTCTGTGTAATATAGCTTTGTTTGCAGAAATATTAGGATAGTTATGAAGAACAAGGGTTTTGTTGTAAAGGGTTTTTGAAGTTGGTTGAGACAAACTGCACATCCATTGGGCTATGGGGTCTGTAATTAATAAAATTTGAGATACAACCAGAAATGCTGAAGAAATCCTTCACAAGGCGAGATAACACACTCACTAGATCTTTAATAATTTAAATGATGATCAGAAGAAAAGATAAGGAAATAACTCCAACCAACAAGCACTTAAGAATCTCTTGATTGAAGATATTTAGAAGATAAACATTTAAATCTCTTGAATCGGAAACAGGGTATCGGAGATAAATCCTGAGACATAACGCTATTCATAAAGATTAGATTCATAAAACAAAGTGGTTACAGGGCGAGAAAACATTCAACTGAGAAATCACATCACCAATGAACATGCGCAGGAATCCTGTAAAGAGCCTCTTTCATTAATGGCAGATCTATTAAAACAAATTACAGCTTGATAGCCACAGGGCGTGAAGATCCAACCCTTTTACATTAAAATCATCTCAATAAATAGTATAGGTCTCCTCCACAATTTCCGAGAGTCGTTTCAACTGCCTCGGCCTAAAATAGCCACCACTCCCACGAAATTCGAAGTTTTTTGTCATGAAAAATGGACCGTTTTTCTGCGAAATAGGGGTCCGTTCAGACGTGATTCTCTCTTCAAATATGACACCTGGGCGAAAACTGAAAGAGGTTATTGTATATGGACATGTGTTGGACAAAACCCTCTTTCGGTTTCGCCGAATTCGTCCCCAGCTGGCCGTGACAGCTCCTGAAAGATCGGGACTGAAACGGAAAATGGCAAATATGGAAAAATAGGCCTCGAAGATGCCTTCGACTCTCTCTGCTCGTGATGCCGTTGGAAAAAATGGGAGAGGTTTTGTTCTTCATCCTGTGCTGAGCAAAAACCTCTCTCGGATTTTTAAAATTCGTCCCCGTTTGCTCAAAAATCGGCCTGGAAGGTGACATGGTAACATAGGCAAAAAAAATGGTAAAATGAGCAAAGGTGGTTT